>CM046816.1:10190593-10215092 GCA_025617385.1 Murraya koenigii
AAGCATCAAAGCATCATCCAAGCATACTTGTAAAGCTCTCTTGTAATCTTTTCTCAAGTAATACAATTTCCGCGATTTGGCTATATTGCTCTCTAACTTCTTCTCTTTAGCATTTCAGAAAACCTCTTGGCTTAGCTATTGAGAAGCTCAAAGGCTTCCTTAGCAACATTTCGACAAGAGTTGTCTCAAGTACTACACCGGTTTGCTACAGAAAATACCCATCCCGTGACAATTAGTTGACTCTTTCTTATGTATGGCGTAGTAGAGCAAATACTTGTTCTCTCTTGTAAGTAGGGTAAGTACTCGCTTTATTATCTAACTAAACAATATTCATCTTATTGGTAATTTTAATATATATTCACTTTTTTAAGTGAGCTAACCGAGTACTCGCTTTATTGGTGAATTGAAAAATATTCACCTTATTGGTAAGCTTAATACATATTCATCTTCTTTAAGTGAGTCTGATTGAGTGCTCACCTTATTAGCTAGCTAAATGAATACTTGCTTTTTGGTGAGCAGAATGAATTCTCACCCTATTGATGAGCTCGAATGAGTACTAGCCTTATTGGAGGACCTGAAAAATATTTGCCTTATTGGTAAGCTAAATATATGTTCACCTTATTTAAGTGGAACTAATTGATTACTCACCGTATTGGTGAACAGAAAAAATATTTGCCTTAATGCCAAGCTTAATACATATTCACCTTTTTAAGTGAGTCGATCGAGTACTTGCCTTATTGGCAAGCTTAATACATATTTGTCTTTAAGAGAGTTGATCCAAGACTTGCCTTATTGGTGAGTCGAATGAGTACTTACTTTTGTGGCACGCTGAATGAACACTCATCTTATTGGCAAACATAATACATATTCGCCTTCTTTATGCAAGCTAATTGAACACTTGTCTTATTGACAAATTGAATGAGTACTCACTTTTTGGCGTAGATGAATGAATAATCGCCCTATTGGCGAGCTACTTGCCTAGTCATGGAGGTCTACAAATTCTACTTACTCATGATAAGTTGTATAGTTTATAGAGTTCTCACCTAATCATGACAAGGTCTACAGATTCTCACCTAATCCTGATGAGTTTTAGCAGGTTTATAGTTCTTATCTTACCCAAGCAGGTTTCAAAACTTGAAATTTAGCTTGCCTTAGAAAGAATTCATGTTTTTATCATTCTGCTTACCTTCTCATGATCATGCAAGATTAGTAAGATTTTATTTCTAGTTTCACCTGGGCAGGTTGTGAGTCTTGAAACTTAACTTGCCGTAAAGACAACTTCTGCTTTAAATTGTTTTACTCCCTATTCATGGTTGAACAGAATTAACAAGTTTTGGTTTTGGTCTTATAAGAACAAGTTTTGAGACTTCAAACTCAACTTGTCTTAAAGACAACTTCGCTTTTAATCATTCCTTTTGCCTATTCATGGCTAAACATAATTAACATGTTTTGGCTTCTGGTCGTACCAGAATAAGTTTTGAGATTTGAAACTTAATTTGCCTTAGAGATAACTTTTGTTTTAAATCATTCTGCTCACCTATTCTTAGTCCAGCTGAATTAAAAAGGTTATGCCCCCTATATTACCTGAGCAAGTTTTGAAACTTGGAGCTTTTACTTGCCTTAAATAACTTATCTTATTACTTTGTTCACTATATAGTGGGCTAGCAGGTATTATTAATTCCAGGTTTAATGGAGTTTTCGATTGATGATTGGATCTCAACTAGTTTCGTTGGTTGAAATAAAGAGGATATGGTCCGAGCATTCTACAAGTGAGTAAGAGGTTAGTCTTATGGTATTGCATTTTTAGTCGATGTTTTGAAAAATGAAAAATCCCATGGAATCACAAGATTTATAATTTCCACGATGATGGAGACTCATTGTTCAGTATTATTCTCCAACCGTGAGTTTACGACAACTTTATATCTCTTCAGTGATCCGTGCTAGCCTCCATATCTCAATTTCCAGCTCTCAATTTACAACTAACATACTACATTGCCATTTACACATGTTTACACTCTGCACTTGATAGACGTTATCTCAGTTCTTTTTCTTTGTTATTCTCCTCTCTTCCCACCTCTATCGTGGGATATGGGCTGCTTTGAAAGAGATCATCCATTCCTGGTAGGACTGATATAGAGGTTCTAGGTCTTTCTAGTGCATGTCTACTGTTTCTTGACTCTAGCGCATTTGTACTCCTAGCAGAATTCGTTTTATTGAGGCTTTTTGGTCCTTCCCTTAGCTACTACAACAATTCCTTTTATTCTTTCATCCACCACGTTGTCTCTTACTTCATGTGCGATTTTATGTATTGTGGTATTTTCATCCACTGTAGCTCCTCTTTTTTCCACTTCATCATTGATGTTGTTCATCTTTTAATTAATCCTTTTTGTGGTCGCCTTTTTTGTTGATCCCACAGAAGCGTTCCTACTTTAGTAAAATGGCTTAATAGTATTGTCCTCACAGATGGTGCCAAAATCTAGTCGTGTTGGTATGTGAGCTACCTACTAGTTTTGAACGCTAGCATTTAAATTTATTTTGGTGTAGAGACGCTTTTCTACCTTTCTCCTAAAATTTGATGCTTTTCTACCTTTCTCCTAAAATTTGAACAGGAGTCAGCGATCGGAACTCCATTTTGTTGAGCGTAATCTTGCTTTATTATGTTCCTGCTACCAAAAAAATGATCACGAATGCCAAAAGTTTCTCCGACATTGACCCTCCGATGCTTAAGTCGGTATCAAGGATTTTTTGGGAAACTAAGTGTATAAATTTTTTATAAAAATAAACTAAGAAAAAAATTGATTCTAAAAAATGAAAAGAAAAAAAGAATGAGAAGAATACTTCCTTTAATATAAGAAAACTTTTATATTTAATAAGGTTTGATGCCCTCTTTGAAAGATTATTTATATCCCTTCTTTTAAATTTTGTAATCTTGTATAGGATTTTTTGTATTCAAACTTGTGTCTTTCCTTATCCCTTCTTAGAGTTTTTATAGGAATTCAAATCCCTCCCTAGATTTTGAATAAGTGGACTTTTGGATAAAGTTTCATCTCCTTTCCCCGCTTAAATTATAGGATCATGAGTTTTTTTCATAGGATTTAACTTCACTCTCTCCTTGAATCATAGAGTTGTGGGTATTAGGGATTGGATTAAATCCTTACCATTTTGGATAAGACAGAAGCCGATTTTGACTATTCGAACACATGCATGCCTAATTCCGCTTGCCTAACCCTCGCTTGCCCAATCCTCGCTCATCGGCTTTCTACCATGTCACCCCGTATGGTGAGGCGAGTAGAACAAGCTCCAAAGAAAGCCTAATCATGGCCGCCTTTATTTTTGTACCCAAACAATACATGCATTCGGAAAAAAAAAAAACTGAAGAAAATAGGGAAGAGATATGGAATTAAGAAGATACAAGAGGATTTAATTATTTTTAAAAATAAGAATAAGGATTGAGGTGTCAATCAACCTAACAAAGAAGTTCATTACCAAAAGAAAATGAAAAGTAAATTAAATGTTTTGTGATCTACGATGGTTGTTTTAGAGGTCATAATTTAAGGTAAAGGTGTTCAGATTAAGCGCATAATATACTATTTCAAAGCTTATGACTAGACAAACCAAACCAAAATTTGGTCAAACAGGTAATTTAGTTTCTTTCTTCATCTTTTTCAGTTTTAAGTTATTTCTCTATACCCTAGTTTTTTTTTTTTTTATTCGGCGTTTGATCTTGGCCTCATTATTGTTTCGATGTCTCGAGCTCACACTTCTAGGAACTAATATTTCCTACCCTCCATACTTTTAAATTTATTATTCAACAGGTTCAGGTAGAAGATTTGAGCTTCCATGGGTGAGTAAATGCTTCTAGAAATTTTTGACAATTTGTCTCAGTCGAGCCAGTACATAGAAATAGAAATATTGAAGCAAAACTGTGCGGACACGTAAAATAAACCAACACCCAAATTTGCACATAGAAATGGAAAAGATTAGTTCAAAGGCAAGCATAAGACGCTGGACAACGGCGGCCTTGTTTTATCACAACACAAGTGCCAAAAATAGCTATTACAAATTTACAATGGCCATCCGTTGCCCCATTTTTCGGAATAATACAACGTATATAAGAGCAACAAAGGCATGGGAAATTAACAAGAGGTACAGAATCTCTAACTTGATAAACTTAATTCTGATTGGATTGACATTGATTGACATTGAAATCATGGGGAAGAACGTGCTTGTTTCGATGTTGATCATGTCAATGCTATTGAATGTAGCCGTTGGATTCTTCGATCCAGTCAAAAATGTTGCAAACCGTACGTAATAATCAATCAATTTAATCAACTGTCCTTAATTAGAGTACTTAATTCAGTTTAATTTTATATATGCAAGAGTACTAATTTCACAGTTTTTAAATTGTGTTTTTCCAAATATTATTTCAGAGGCACAAAAGGGGGTACAAGACATTGCCAAGCAGGCTTTTGGCAGAAAGACACTGGAGGAGAATGGGGGAGAACAACTGCAAGCACCTGGTGATTGCGATGACGGAAAAGTCATTAATAACCCCCATGACGCTCTTGGTGTGACTGATAAAGGTAAAAATATAAAAACTATATTTAATCAGCCTGCAAGTCGGAGGAAAAATTGATTCAGGATTAATGTGTATGAATTTTTTTTATTTTCTTTTAGTGTATTTGAGTTCTGTGTCCTTATGAGAAACTGAAGCTTGTACACGTTGTCAGGATTACAACTTGGCAAGGATAGAGGCATTGAGTTTACTGACCAAAATACAACAGAGAAGAATGGAGGAGACCAAGCTTGTGATCAAGGTCAAGGTCAAAATCTTGCGGCCAATATTGTAAATGGGGTTAAGAACACTTTTCAACAGCCTGCTGCTAACTAAAGAAGAAGTTGATTGGGAAGTTAAAGTGGGCCAAGTGCACACAATGTATTTTTAGCATTTATTATTTTAATAGCGTGCTCCACCGCTTCCCTCTTATGGTTAGTCTCTGTAATTGAGATAGTGCTTGAGTGCCTGCAGCGGGAGACGCAACACTAAGTTTTAAAATAATTAATAATAAAATTCAAAAAAATGTCATATGCTTGATAATATAAATAATTGGTCGCATATTATTTGAGATAAATATTAAGTATGTATAGAATTATTGTTTTGTTAAATATTTATCGATTGCGTATCCCAAAACAAAAATATGGATCCGGTATTTAATATACAAATTATCTCCCCCATGCATGCTTGTTCCATATGACACACTCAAATCCTATAAAAACCAGGTCACTCAGTTTTTGGTAAAATAAACAAAATTTTTACAACGTGTTATACGACTTATCGTTACAACAAATAATAATCAATCAAAATTAGAAAGGATTACTCAGGACACAATGAAGACTGCAAATGTTGCCATAACAACACATAAACGCTTTTCGGCTATAAGCGTTTTTAGTTTCTCTAACATATTTGTTAATGGAAAAGAACTTGATCAGTTTGTTTGATATATGTATTTCGGTTTCTCAAACGTAATGATAAAGAATTTACAGAGTAAATCTTGGAGAGATCATCATTGAAAGACGAAGACAAATTCCTTTTGAAAGCTAATAGAAACTCGTATAATTTTCTAGCTGTAATTGCCTAAATGATTTCTGGTTGATTGTTGACAGTCTTTCATTAAAATTTGTGTATGATGGGGCATTTTCCAGTTATTATATTTTAAAATAGTTTTCATTATTATATTTTTTGTATCGTCATATTTTGTATTTATAAAGACAGATTTTTTTCCCTCGCCATATAGTCCATATTTTTGTAGTTAAATAAACTGAAAATTATTTTGATTCAATTAGAAAATAATTAAAATCAGTAAGTTTAAGGAGAATCTATTTTTTTTTTTTATTATCAATCATTTTGACTTATCAAAAAAAAGAGAAATTAGAGGGCATCACCCACTAGCAGGACGCTCTGCACAAGCTCTTTATGATGTATGCCACCAAACTTACACTCCAGATCAATCATTCAGAAATTTCTTGATTATGAGTTGAAAGAAAGAACCATGTGATCATTCTACTGCTAATGTCTGTTGGACAACCCTATTCAATAGATACAGTTGTTCTTCTGCTTTGAACATAATGAGGGTCTTTTAATCCAACTCCTTCAAATGGGCACGAGCCGTGTTGAAAAATTCAAATTCAAAGCTAAATTGTTCAAAGTTTGGCAAAGCACATGTTCAAAGTTTGGCCAAAATTATTCAAAGGTAAATTGTTCAAAGTTTGGCTAAAAATTAGGTAATCACCAACCAAACTTTGACAATTTTAATGGTTTGGTGAAATAGTGCTACCATGCATTCCTATAAATAGCTAATGCTCTTCATTTGTTAAGGCATCCCAAAATTGAGAGCAATTGCAAGTGAAGCAATTGAGAGAGTTGAGAGAGCTTACACTTGAGTGCTAGGAGAATTTATTTGGGTGTATTGGGCTATTGGGTTTTTGTGAGTTTTTCCCAATTTGTAAATTCTCATTTGTTAGTAAAATTATCTTCCAGCCTTTGCCCGTGGATGTAGGCTTTACGCCAACCACGTAAATTATTGTGTCAATTTTCTTTGCAATTGTTTACACCACATTTAAGTTTCTCTAGAAGTCACAGCTACCATCAATTGGTAATTTGCTCAACCCACGCTCCGCACAACAATTGGTATCGAGCCAAAGGTTCGTGACTTGGGGTATACAATACTATTCACAGATACTAGATCTGATACGCACCATTTGTACTTGGAGAACAGTCTATTGTAAGTAGTGTGTATTTTTGCATGTCTAGGAAAGTTCGCTAACAAGACGATAAGAGTCTAAGGAGTCCTGGTTTTAAGCTGGGACCATCGTGACCTCTCCATTCTCCTCGGAACTTTCCTCGGTGCATTTATTCACACGAAATAAACATCATAGAGACTGCTTTTCAAGTGTGAATAGTTGTCGAAGGCAATCGATTATTTGAGGTCGAGAGGATGGCGTAGCTGCCGTTGTCGCCTTCGCCGCCAGCGACCACCGTGACTAATGCAAAGTTCAAGTGGAGAAATTCGATGGTACCAATAATTTTGGTATGTGGCAATGTGAGGTGTTGGATGTCTTATGTCGCTAAGAGTCGGATCTCGCCTGTAAGAAAAGCCCGAAAAGATGGATGACAAGGAGTGGACAAAAATCAATGATGTGCATGTGGTACTATTCGCCTGTGTCCGCTAAAGATCGAAGTACTCGCCATGAGGGAGACATCAAGAAAGAATTTGTGGAAGACACCGGAAGAAAAATATATGAAGAAAAGCCTTGAAAACAGTGCTTTATATGAAAAAGAAACTCTATCGATTCACGCATGCACTCGGTATGTCGATGAATGACCACGTGAACTCATTCAATAAAATATTAGCGGATTTGCTAAATTTGGATGAGAAATTTGAAGATGTAAGATAAGGCATTGTTGTCGTTGAATTCACTTCCCGATGAATATGACCATCTCACCACCACTTTGCTTCACGGGAAGGACAGATGTCACATTTGATGTCAGTATGTAGTGCATTGTATAACGCCGAGACCGTAAAGAAAGATAAAAAGGATCACGTAGATACAGATGCGTAAGTATTGACAAGCAAGAGGTCGCTCACAAAGCCGCAAACCTCGGAAAAAGGGGCAAGTCTAAAGGTAGGCCTGCCAAAGATGAATGTGCCTTTTGTCGCGAGAAAGGGCATTGGAAAAAGAATTGTCCTAAGTTACAAAAGGGCAAGGCTATTTCTGATGCATGTGTAGCTGAGCATGATGAGGAGTCAAAATTTAGTCTGGTTGGCATGACGTTGACATGTCAATCAGATGAGTGGATTTTGGATTCGGGTTGTACTTATCATATGTGTCCCAATAAGTGGCTGGTTTTCTAGCTTCAAGGAGCTAGATGGTGGAGTTGTTTTATGGGCAATGACAATGCTTGTAAAACCATGGGAATAGGTTCAATCCAATTGAAGAATCATGATGGCTCAATCCATGTCTTGACGTAAGTTCACTATGTACCAAGCTTAAAGAAAAATCTCATCTCATTAGGAGTCCTAGAATCCAAAGGGCTTACAATCACTATGAGAGATGGGTTCTCAAGGTAGTAGTCGGTGCAATCGATCGATGATGAAGGGTACAAGAAGGAATAACTTGTACTATTTCCAGCGGAGTATAGCTTATTGGATCAAGATCACAGCTTCAGAAAGGATGCGATTCGTGAGGCAACCAAGTCGTGGCATATGCGTTTGGGACATGCCGTGAAAAAGCTTTGCAGACTTTGGTTAAGCAAGGCTTATTGAAAGGTGCAAATTCTTGCAAATTGAATTTTGTGAACATTGCGCTCGGCAAGCAAACAAGAGTAAAGTTTGGCTCAAGAATTCACAATACAAAAGTGGATTCTGGACTATGTTCACAAGTGATGTGTGGGACCTACCGGAGTAGCTTCTTTGGGAGGTATGCACTATTTTGTTACTTTTGTTGATGATGATTCAAGAAAAGTATGAGTGTATTTGATGAAGAGCAAAAGTGAAGTTTTGAGTATATTTTGAAATGGAAGAAGATGGTCGAGACTCGACCGGTCGAAAGCGTTAAAAGACTTCGCCGGATAATGGTGGTGAGTACAAGAATGATCCATTTTTACAAGTATGCCGAGATGAGGGCATTGTGCGACACTTCACCGCTCGAGGTACACCACAACAGTAATGGGTGGCAGAACATACGAACCGAACTATACCGAGAAAGTTCGGTGTATGTTGTCCAATCGCCGGATCGGGCAAGGAATTTTGAATCGAGGTCGTTGTATATGCGTGCTATCTAATTAATCGCTTGCCATCACCGCAATTGAGGGCAAAACACCCATGGAAATGTGGACCTGTAAACCCGCTATCGATTATGATACTTTTACATGTCTTTGGTTCCACTCGCTTATTATCATGTAGAGGAATCTAAGTTAGACCCAAGAGCGAAGAAAACATTGTTCATGGGTATAATCGGTGGAGTAAAAGGATACCGCTTATGGTGTCCAGACACAAAGAAGATCATTTTCAGCAGAGATGTGACTTTTGATGAATTAGCCATGTTAAAACAAAAGGATTCACAAAAGGATGACAACACCCGTAGTACTTGCAGACAGTGGAGCTTGAAAAGGTTAAAGATGATCCAAATTAGTGTCAAGAGGCAGATGATTCTCAATCAACCGAAGATGAAGAAGAGGTTCCGACTCAAGAACCTTTAGAGCAACAAGATTCAATTGCATATGAAGGTCGCGGAGAGAGATTCGTAGACCGCCGCTTGTTGATATGGTGGCCTATGCACTCCAATCGTAGATGGTGATGTTCCTTCCACTTACTGCAGGCGATAAGTAGCCTCGAAAATGTACGATGGAAGCAAGCAATGGATGAAGAAATGCAGTCTCTTCAAAAAATGGAACTTGAAGTTAGTTACACCGCCTAAAGACAAAAAGGCAATTGGGTGCAAATGGGTATATGCAAAAAGGATGGATTTCTGAAAGGATAAAATTCGATACAAGGCTAGATTGGTAGCGAGCGGTTACGCTCGAGAGAAGGAATAGACTACAATGAGGTATTTTCTCCGGCCATGAAACATTCGCCTATTCGAATTTTGCTAGCCATTGTTGCGCAATATAACTGGAGCTAGTTCAACTTGATGTAAAACTGCGTTCTTGCATGGCGGTTTGGAAGAGGAAATCTACATGACTCAACCGGATGGATTTAGAGTCACTGGAAAAGAAAATTGGTTTGCAAACCGACAAAGTCGCTTTATGGATTGGAAACAATCTCCGAGGCAAGTGGTACAAGCGATTTGATCGGCTTATGAAAGTGGCCAATTAGTTGAAGTCTACACTACAGCCTACAGCTGTAATCGCCAACCATGCAGAGGCCGAGTATATGGCAATTACGGAGGCTATTAAAGAGGTCGTTTGGTTACAAGGCTTGCTTGGAAACTTGGATTGATCCAGAGCATGTTAACTTGTATTGTGACAGCCAAAGTGCTATTCACTTAGCAAAGAATCAAGTTTATCATGCGTGCATCGAAGCATATTGACGCATTTATTTCACTTTGTGCGGAATTTATCGATGAGGGAAGATTCTTCTTCGTAAAATTAAGACCGCAGAGAATCCCGTAGATATGTTGACTAAGGTGGTGACAACGATCAAGTTTGAGCATTGTCTAAACTTGATCAATATCCCGAAAGTTTAAAACAAGTGAGAAAGGTAGAGATTGGAGGATCATTTTATACAAGGAAGTTCACAAAGATGCAAGCCACTTTGGGAATGATGGTTTAGTTAGTAGTCGGCTCGGATTTGATAAATCTTCACCGAGGTGGAGAATTGTTGAAAATTCAAATTCAAAGCTAAATTGTTCAAAGTTTGGCAAAGCACATGTTCAAAGTTTGGCCAAAATTATTCAAATGTAAATTGTTCAAAGTTTGGCTAAAATTAGGTAATCACCAACCAAACTTTGACAATTTTAATGGTTTGGTGAAATAGTGCTACCATGCATTCCTATAAATAGCTAATGCTCTTCATTTGTTAAGGCATCCCAAAATTGAGAGCAATTGCAAGTGAAGCAATTGAGAGAGTCGAGAGAGCTTCCACTTGAGTGCTAGGAGAATTTATTTGGGTGTATTGGGCTATTGGGTTTTTGTGAGTTTTTCCCAATTTGTAAATTCTCATTTGTTAGTAAAATTATCTTCCGCCTTTGCTCGTGGATGTAGGCTTTACGCCGAACCACATAAATTATTGTGTCAATTTTCTTTGCAATTGTTTACACCACATTTAAGTTTCTCTGAAGTCACAGCTACCATCAATTGGTAATTTGCTCAACCTAAGCTTCCGCACAACAAGTCAGCATAACTTAATATCAATCAAAATCTGTTTAATTTAATTTTTCCTAAGGTCAAGGTCTTCAACAAAATTATGTAGAATAACCGTACTAAAGTGCAAAAATGAAATTCCAACATATATATAGCAGGTGATTGAAATTTTTCATTGGTGTTGAGAATAACCTTAAATACAGATTAAATTTTTTCGAGTCTATATAGAAGCAAATGTAATATCTAAAATTCGAAGCATTCCATGGTTGAGTTGTGGACACCTCCTCAGTCCTCACCCTGTTGAGGGTTCGAGCTTTCCAGCATGTTGTTGAGTATTTTCTTTAACTTTTTTTTTTTTTTTGGGGCATGGACTTTATCTATGGATTTATGGTTTGGATTATTTATTTTATTATTTGCAATGGTTGTATTGTGTACATGGTACTATTAAAAAATAATAATATGTGAAATCAAAAAAAAAAAAAAAGCGCGTTGGAAGAAAATAGGAAAGACATAATGAATTAAGAAAATATAGGAGATTTTTTTTTTTTTTAAGAAGATTAAGGAGTGGAGGCTGTGGCGGTGCCACTTGAGAGCTAGAAGCCCTTGCTTGATTTTTAAAAAATTAAATTCTTTTTTTTAATGGACTTATTATAAAGTCCCTGGTAAATTTTTAAAATAACTAAAATACTAATATATTTATGCAGCATTTTGAAATCGAAAATTAAATCTCTATCCCGTCATCTCTATCCTTTTGCTAAAGAAAATTTCTGTTGACACGGCTAACCATAGGCCTGTCATCTACCCTGTCCAACTCCCATCTTGTCACACCTCTTTTTTTCGTGCCATAGAAGCTACAACCTGTAGTTCGCACTCGCAGTCTTGAACTATGGCAACTTTGCAGTTTTTTTGGTATATAGCATAGGAAAAGATGCAGCATTTTTTTCTCTTTTGTTATCTTTTTAAAGAAGAGATTGGTAATAAAAGGTTTGGTATTCGTTTGTTGGTAAAGGTTTTAGAAATTGGAGGCAGCCTGAAAGTTTTATAGAACATATGAGAGATGTTGATAGTGTATATAACAAAGCTATAGAGAAATGTGAAATGTTGATGAACCAAAATCAACACATTTGATCAGCTTACGCAAGGCATTCTGACAAGCATCGAAGTGATTATCAAGCTCACATATTAGCTGCTATTGATGGCATTCGATTTTTATTTAAACAAGGGTTTGCTTTCCATGGACATGATGAGTCTGAAGATTTAAGAAATTGCGGGATTCCACATTTTCTTCCTAATCATAATGAAGATATTAATGTTGTTATTTTTATATAATCTCCTAGAAATCTTCAAATGATATCAAATGAGATTCAAAAAGGCATTTTAAGTTGTGCTGCAGTTGAAACTACCACTATTATTATTAAAGAGATGGATGATGTTTTGTTTTCTATCCTTATGATGAATCTCGTGATATTTCTGCAAATGAGCATATGGTTGTTGTTTTGCATCTTAAGGATAAAAATAGCTATATGGTTAAGCAATTTATTGGGATTGTACATGTTACTAGGAGTACATCTATTTCACTTAAATAGGCACTTGACAAGCTATTTTCCATTCATGATAGAGCTAGTAATATGCAAAGTGACATCAATGGTCTTAAAGCACTAATATTTAGAGGACAAAATGAAATACTAGCTAGCTATGCAACTCAAGAGAGGCGTGAATTAGGTTTATAAAATTTGTGCAGTGTTTGAACAACAATTAAAGCAAATATAAATTCAATTCAAAACAATAACAGAGAAATAAAGCAATGCCTAATATAAAGAGTCAAGGGTAAGAAGATTTGAACACGGAAATTTTTATGTGCTTCGGCGAACTCTGCTTACTTTCACGCCTTCAAGCTTACCTGGATTGAAGATTCCACTAAACAAACCTTCAAGGCTTCAAAGATGCTTACAATTGACTTTCGATGTGTCAATCAAAATTTAAAATAATAAATTATCCCAAATCTCTTAACCCAAGTGTTTCTCACACTTACAATCACTCAAACTTCATGTAGAAATAAAAATTATAAAGACATTCCTTCACCCAATGTGTATGATTACAGTTTTTAGCTCAAAGCGTGAATAAATGAAATTAATAAACAAGTTAGCTCAGAGTATAATAGATTGCTCAATAATAATCGTAATGTTCGATATAGCATTTCAATTTGATTAGGTCTTTTTATAGTTGAGGTCGAAAACTAGTCGTTATTGACTTTTTGCTCATTATTGGATCACCATTAATTGCTAATCAGATTGCCATTTTCACTTAAGCAAGTTATTATTAAGCTACAATTCAAAAATCGGATCACTATTTGTAAGATATCACCTTACCGTTTTCTAATAAATGGTTTACCATAAGCTTCTAAAGACTAATCTCAAATTTATACGATATCGATTACCCATTTTCTAATACAAAAATATGCAGTTAGTTTCTAGAAACTAAACTTAAAATTTACAAGATATCGGCTAGCTATTTACACTTTAACTGTTAGCCATTTTTTATCCAAAAAGTTTGTAAACTTGCTTCAAACTAATCGGTTTAACAAGAATCCGTTTGTTTCTCAAAAATTTTTCTTTGCTCAAAAACATTTTCGGCTTAAGTAATTAATCTAATTTAAGGCATCTTATAAAATAATCAATTTAAGAACATATTTTTTATTATCAAATTCATCATTATAAAAATATATAAGCTAAAAATTTCCCTTTTTTTACGATGACAAACCTTACAAAAATAGGATTTTAAAAAGTTTTCCCCCTAAATATAAGCTTCCCCTAAATAAATTAATTTTTAGCAGAAAATGTTTTGAAAACATTTAAGATTTAAAATCACAACTTCTTATAAATATCTCCCCCTTCATCATTAAAAAGAGAAAAGGGAACAAAATAGATAGATGAAAAAAATTATCTATATTGTTTAAGCAAAAATTTCTACAAAATCTCCCCTTAACAACAAGTATATCCTCAAATACAAAATTGGTTAAGATAACACTTTCAAATGTTCATAAATCATCTAAATTCCAAAAAATCTTAGGGCACCATCAATCCAATAATCAAACCAAGCCAATATCCAATACTCAAAATAATTTGGCAAGCATCAAAATCATCAAAATAAAATAAAAATAACCGAGCAGTCTAATCATCATCATAACATCAAAAGAGTAAAATATAACATAAATAAATCATGAAAGCATAAAGCTGAATGTAGAAATGTTTGTGCAAAATACATAATGACGTAATGAAAACTATAGAGGGGGCTATGATGAAAGCTCGGATAAAAGGAACCAATTGCAGATTAAATACGGTGCTGCACCAATCCCTCAGAAACTAAAGATTGCTCAGGAACAAGAACTTCATCTATATGGCCCTTAGTTTCCTCGTGCTTTGCAGCCTATGCCTGTGCCTCTCCAACTCTCTGAGGTGCTCAAGGTCGAACTCCTAGTAAAGCATTAGGAAATGGATTCAATTGATAGACACTATAGACATCATTGAGGAAACCACCATCCTTAGGGGCAACTAATGTATCCTTATTCTTAGAGAATGGAGTCTTAACCTATACCCCATGTCTCGTATGGAATCAAATCCTTTAAATAATCTCCCTGTCCAATTTATTTGTCTTGGCATGAACATGCTCGTTTAGGGGTACTTGAAAATACCTCAAAATCCTAGAATTGATGCTGTTATATCAAAAAGATTAGTTAATGACGCAATGAGTGGTCAACATATAGCGAATAACAGTGTACCTAACTTAACTGGCCTCTTTTAGATGAGGGAATCAAGCATACACCCAACCTAGTCACCTTATCACTATAATCCTGTCTAAGTATAGCCATGTCTCTGGAGTATACAATGCGGATGTGAACTTAGAAGGGAAAGAGTCGAGATCTAAAGGACAGTGAACAAATAATGTCAAAAAAATCATTACGCCTGTAAATGCTCCAAACAACATCAGTATGAATGAAGCCATTAAACTTTAGTTATTTTCTAGCTGTATAAATATCCAACCCTCCAGCAGAAATCCCTATGATATGACATAGCTCAATATCATCAAATTCTATCTGAACTCCGCTTACATGAGTTCATTAAATTATAATTATATGTGGAGGAACCGAGAGAAATTTTTACATCCATGGGAAGAGGCATTCAATATAGAAGAGAGGATTTATGAAAATCTCTAATGGGTCCTGGACATAGAGTAATATCAGTAAAATTATCAATGTTAGTCTAGTGGGAGGGAGTTACCATTTTGCCCATAAAGCTCATGCTGAATCTCTAAGCCAAGTGAATAAATGGAAAATGAAAACTGTTAACGTTCTTAATAATGGTCTTAGATGAGCTAGGTGCCCTCTAAGCAGTTAGGGGGTAGAGAAAGGTGCTTATGGGTTCAATTTGATAAAAAATCAAAGAACACCTACCAAATTTAAAGAAGAATAGATAGTTAAGTATAGGCTTTCAATTTGGGATTTTTGGTTTTTAGGCTTGAAAATATATTTTGATGATGAAAAATAAGTGTTTAGGATGATTAAAAATAGATGGAATATTCAATTTTGAAAGAAAAATAAAGAAAAATGGTTAATTGCGAAAAGAGAAGGCTATTTTCAATAAAGGTAAGAAAGCTGTTCAAGGCCAAGGAAAAATAAGTAAGAAAACCCTTTAATGTTCTATTATTATGCGAAAACAACGAGCATATTCATATTATCAATGAGCAATTAGCATCTAAAAAAAATACAATCTTCGATGAAGATATCGGTTATATCATTTACTTGTTAACAGTTAATCGATAGTGGGCAAAATCGCGTACAAAAATTTCCTTCATAAACAGAGTGAGTCGTTATCCCGTTATCGATGACCGTTATCGTCCAAAATGAACACCCTAGATATTTCATGGTCATTTCTTGAACCCGAAATATTTAAAAGGCAATTGAATGCATAAGTTATAGATGCAAACGTAAACAAACACATCGTACATATCAATCAGTAATGCCGTATAATTAGAAAGATTGTATTCTTAATAAAAACTAAGATATAACATTCATCTTTCCAAACTCATGTCTAGTTTTTATGAACCGATCTCTAATAAGAGCTTTTATGAAGTTGTCTGCAAGTTGATTTTAGTTAAAATAAATCAATCACCACATCCATTTTTTTAACATGATCTCTTAAGAAATGATGCCAAATATCAATATGTTTGGTTTTAGAATGTTGAATATGATTCTTCAACAGATTGGTAGCACTAATATTATCACATTTAATGGAATATAATCCAGATTAATTCCATAGTCTCTAAGGATTTGTTTCATCCATAAGGCTTGTGTACAATAACTTCCATTTGTAATATATTTAACCTTTGTTGCTGAAAGTGCAACCGAATTTTATTTCTTGTTAAACTAAGAGACCAGTGAGTGACCAAGAAAGTGACATGTGCTTTCTTATCAACCTTATAACGAACAAAAATGACATTTGAATAATGATTCAAATATACGTGTGTTCCCCCATAATACTAAGACGACCCGCCCTATTCTCAGAGGCGACTATCTTAAGAAATTGAACTCGAACATTAAAAATCATCTTATTAATGAGAATTCTACCAAAATTTCGGCAGAACCTCCCCTAAACATATAGCATTCCCAAACATGCAATTATAACACAAACACTCCCAAATCTTTTATGATACATTAAACTACTTCAACCCAGTTTCATTCAGTAACATATCCAATATTACACATGTTTCATAATTCTTATATCACATCCCTAGTATAATTCCAAAATAGGATGATTATACATTAACCAAAAGAAAAATAATTATTCTATGTCCTCAGACAACCTCACGTGGCCAAAATGACTCCAAAATATGCACAGCTGTTGGGTTAACTATTGTACCTGTAATCTCCTGGGGGGGAAAACTATAATGAAATAGTGTAAGTATAAAACTTATTGAGCTTAGTGAGTGGATAGTAGTTTTTGAAACATAAAATACTTGTAAAAATAAATGTATCGCTTGTGTAAATACTTTTATCAATTAATTATTTTATTGTAAAAATTCTTTTCATTTAAATCATATTGTGAACATAAATATATTTGCTACTGCCACAAAATCAAGAAAAACATCTCGTATTGAAATATCATCTCATACTGAAATGTCAAATACTAAATAACAGAAATATCTTTAAACAAAGACCCAGGGGATAATCTAGTCATATCCGGACCTCAATGGACATGTACAATCTGGGTACCATCATGCCCGGAGCTACACGGATAGATGGGGGGATGTACCATCTCATACTTATCAGCATGACTCATACCCGGATCTCAACGAACGTGCTATGATGCGCTATCTAGTGACATCGTGTCCGGACCACCTGATCTTATATCTCAATATTTGTCTATATGCATATACCCCCAAAGGGCGAAAGCACCCAAACACACGGCCCAAAGCCTATATGTGTGTTCAAACGGGCCCTAAAGGCCTACTATCTCATCTCATCTGAAGGGAATGGGTATTTGCTTAAAGCTTTAAATCATGCTCGAAATCAATATATATACACTTTAATTCATGCTCAAAATCAACATATATATACTTGAAATCATGCTCAAAATCCATATATATAAACATTCTAAATCATGCTCAAAATCAACATATATAAACTTTAAATGATGCTTGAAATCCACATATATACACACTTTAATTTATACTCAAAGATCAATCAATGGGTAAATATAACTTAACAAAATATACGGAGCATAAATGAATAAATATAACTTAACAAAATATTTATACATAATAAACATTTATTTCGGAGAACCATTTAATGAAACCAATTAAAATACTTATTTCATGAACAAGCTTTACTATATTAAAATAACGTACGCAAATAATTTTAATATATTACACTCACAGTGACAAATTTAGACTCGGTTATCACCCAATTCCGCAGGTAGATGCTCGTCCGCAGATCCACCTATTTTACAGAAATGATATAATTACATCCCATATGTATAATTTGAACTAATGTCAGAAAAATAACGCTTAAAATAATTATTTGTTCTAACATTACAACTATCAACTTTCTCGGCTTGTCGTATTATTCCCGTATTCGTAATTTACTAATAATATAAAATTATACTACACTCAATTTCATAATTTACTAATTTATCCTCAACATCAAAAAATTACCAATTTATCCTCAATTCAGATTGCAAAAAATCCTTAAAGCTGGAAATTACGAATTACCCTTTATGCGTGAAATTACCAAAATGCCCCTACGGTCAACGTTTACCGAAATTCACCCAACGAAGGTGGGGAAGCTCGGACTAGACACTTCTCATCGAGGTGAGTACAATGGTGGCGGTGGTGACCTACCACGCGCGGCGGTGACGCCAGATCGAGACCGTGAAGCCACGACACTTTCGGGTGATCGGTCGGCGGCAAATAAGCCTCCTTAGTGCCGGTGACTGGTCACGAATGGAAGATGGTGAGGTGGGGAACCTTTTCCAGCTGGTGGCGTTCCGTGCAGTTCCGGTAACAAGGATAGTTGGGGATGGACGGCCGGCTCACAAGCTTCCGTTTGACATCTTGCTCGGTCGGTGAAGTAGCCGAAAATGGAAGAAACCAGCGAGTCGGGTCTTGGGTTCGGGTCAGGTCAAAACGGGTCAACTTGTTCTCTCCTCTCTCCCACTCGGTTTCAATCCAAAATTTACCCGGTTTTGTCTTTTTAAACACCAATAAAATATCAACTAGACCCCCTATTGATTATCACATAGACCCCCTATTGATTTATCACATAGGCTTCCTCTTGATTTAATTATTTACATAAATAAATAAATAAAACAAATGCATACGTTACAATCCTCCCCGCTTATAAAAATTTCATCCTCGAAATTTACGTACCAATTAGAAATAAATGAGGGTACAGAGCTCGTATCAAGTCCTCGGATTCCCAGGTAGCCTCTTCTTTTGAGTGATTCACTTTTACCAAAGGGATGATTTTTGAACGCAACACCTGGTGTTTTCCCTCTAATATCTCAACTGGCTCCTCTTTGTAAGTCAAATTCTCCTTCAACTGAATCGGTTGCTTCGATAAAACAAGACTCGGATCATACATGTACTTTCGGAGCATTGAAACATGAAACGTGGACTGAGCTTGAGCAACTCAGGTAGTAGAGCTAATCGATAAGTTAATGGACTAATACGTTGTACGATCTCATATGGCCTAATGTAACGTGGACTGAGCTTCTCATGCTTCCCAAAGCGAAGTACTCATTTCTAAGGAGATATTCGTAAGAACACTCTATCACCCACAATGAATTCCAGGTCACGCCTACGCTTAATCGCATAGCTTTTCTGTCTATCTTGGGCCACTTTTAATCTATTTCGAATAAGTTGTACCTTTAGTATCCTGAACCAATTGTGAGCCAAATAACTTTCACTTACCAACTTCATCCCAACATATTGGAGTTTTGCATTTCCGTCCATATAAAACCTCATATGGAGCCATCTGGATACTAGCTTGATAACTGTTGTTGTATGCAAATTCCATCGAAGGTAAATAAATGTCCTAGTTACCCTTAATTTCCATAGCACATGCTCGCAGCATATCCTTCAAAGTTTGAATGGTACGCTTTGATTGGCCATCAGTCTGTGGATGAAAAACTGTACTGAAATTCAACTTTGTACCTAAAGCATTTTGCAAGCTAGTCCAGAATTTTGAGGTAAACCGAGAATTTCTATTTGTAACAATAGATACCGGTATTCCGTGAAGATGAACTATCTCAGCCACAAAAATACTCCCCAACTTTTCCATTGAATAGGTGGTTTTGAATGGTAGAAAATAAGCAGATTTTGTAAGTCGATCTACAAACACCCAAACATTATCATGTCCACGCTGGATACGCGGAAGTCCCGATACAAAGTCTATTAGAATATGCTCCCATTTCCACTCAGAAATAGGAAGCGGCTGGGAATACCTTGCAGGTCTCTGATGTTCGGCTTTAACCTGCTGACAAACTAAACATCGAGAAACAAATTCTTTAATCTTTCTTTTTATGCCTTGCCACCAGTAATGGCCCCTTAAGGTATAGTACATCTTCGTACTTCCAGGATGCATCGCAGAGGCTGAATAATGAGCTTCTTCTACAATCTCCCTCTTTAGCTCCTCAATATCCGTTACACACAGTCTATTACCCACAACTAAAACTCCATCTTCTCTTACCATAAAATTGGTTCGTAAACCTTTTTGCACATTCTCCATCAACTTTATTAACTGGGGATCCTGTGCTTGCATCTGATGGACTTTGTCAATCAAAGTCGGCCTAACTTGAAAATTAGCTATCAAAGCTCCGCAATTATCGGCATCCAACTCGACTCCTAAAGATCTCAGTTCGATCAACAGAGGTACACTGGGCACTCGGATATGAGCCATAGAACTAGAAGATTTCTTACTCAATGCATCAGCTACCACATTCGCTTTGCCTAGATGATAATCAATAGTGCATTTATAATCCTTAATTAACTCCAACCATCTTCTTTGTCTCAAATTTAAGTCTTTCTGAGTAAACAAATACTTGAGACTTTTATGATCAGTGAAAATTTGACAAGTTACCCCATACAAATAATGTCTCCATATTTTGAGTGCAAACACCACCGCTGCCAGCTCTAGGTCATGTGTTGGGTAATTTTGCTCATGCTTCTTAAGCTGTCTAGAAGCATAAGCCATTACTTTCCCATGTTGCATTAGCACACAACCCAACCTTTGCTTGGAGGCATCACTGTATACAACAAACATTTCCTTGCTAGATGGAAGTGTAAGAACTGGTGCTGAGGTAAGACGTGTCTTGAGTTCTTGAAAACTCTTTTCACAATCATCATTCCACTGGAACTTGACATTCATTCGAGTTAACTGCGTTGGCGGAGTAGCAATCTGAGAGAATCCCTCTACAAATCGACGATAATACCTTGCCAAACCAAGGAAACTCCGAACCTCAGTGAAATTTGTAGGTCTTTTCCATTTCATAACTACTTCAATCTTTTGGGGATCAGCATAAATGCCCTCGGATGATATCATGTGGCCTAAAAATGTCACTCTCCAACTAGAACTCACACTTACTAAGCTTGGCATAAAGCTATTTTGCTCTCAAAGTTTGCAGAACCATCCGCAAGTGATCAATATGCTCTTCTTCATTTTGGGAATACACCAAAATATCATTGATGAACACAATTATGAATCGATCAAAATACTGATAAAATACCTTATTCATGAGATCCATTAAAGCTGCTGGAGCATTAGTCAACCCAAACAACATCACCAAAGACTCATAATATCCATATCAGCTTCTGAATACTGTTTTAGGAATATCGTCCTCTTTAATTGTAAGCTGATGATATCCTGATCGCAAGTCAATCTTAAAAAATACCTTAGCCCCCTGGAGTTGGTCAAACAAGTCATCAATACGCAGAAGTGGATACTTATTGTGTATCATAACCTTGTTCAACTGTTGATAGTCAATGCAAAGGCCGAGGGTAGCATCCTTCCTCTTAATAAATAAAGCTGGAGCTCCCAAGGAGAAACACTAGGCCTAATAAACTCTTTATCTACTAATTCCTATAGTTGAAGCTTAAGTTCCTTCAATTCTCATCGGAGCCATCCTATACTGGTGCCATAGATATAGGAGATGTTCCGAGAATTAAGTCGATGGAAAACTCGGTCTCCCTATTAGGTGGCATCCCTGGCAATTCATCTGGAAATACATCTGGAAATACATCTGGAAACTCTTGGACTACTGGAATATCCTCCAATTTCAACTCTTGAACTTTTGTGTCCACCACGTGCAAGGCGAGCTGCTGTGCTGTCCATGCGGAAGTGGACGAAGTCCGCTACGATTGGGCATGGCGCAAGCACACACTCTCCGCTAGCCCAGCTTCTACAAGCACGAGTGATGCGCGATGCATTGACGTGTCACAGCCCGGCACCTACGATGGCGCACGCAATGCCACCATCGTAGAAAACTTTCTATTCAGGCTAGATCAATACTTCGATGCCATGTGTATGCGAGATAAAGCATGGAAGGTGAGCACTTGCACCCATATATCTACAGGTATCTGCACAACTATGGTGGCGTCGAAGCATGGCGAAATGGGAAAGGTATCTGTGCCATCAACATATGGGCAGATTTCCAGCAAGAACTCTGAAAGTAAATTGTTCCCAAGCAATACCGAAAAAGAGGCGAGAGCACGCCCATGTCGCCTCAAGCAAGCGGGTAGTGTCTGCAACTACATCAACGAGTTTACTACCCTCATGCTTGAGATAAGCGACATGTCCGACAAGGACTCCCTCTTCTACTTCCAAAATAGCCTTAAGGAATAGGCCAAGACGGAGCTCGATAGGTGGTTATCCAAACACTTAACGACGCCATTGCCACAGCAGAGTCGCTAAGCGAGTACTCCTCCCAATCCAAGGATAAAAGGACTAGCCAAGGTAAAGGTGGGGAAAGAGTCGTAAGGATAAGGGCAATAATCACAAAGATTGGGGCGAGAAAAAACCTCCGAAGCGGTAAGAGTGGGCAAGGCAAGACAAAAGGTAAGATAGAGCCACCAAAGTCATACAACCCATGCTTCATATGCAGCGGCCCTCATTGGAGTGCGTGGTCATCACGAGAAGAAGTCGCTCGATGCCCTCGCTGCCCAAATCAAGGGCAACTCTACACCAGCCTGAAAGATCCATGACCCGAGCATTGGTTTTCTCCAAAGACTCGGAGCACTCAACGACCCACAATCGGCACTCGCCAAGAAAGGGCTAATGTACGTGAGTCGCGAAGATAAGCGGACACTCTGTTCGTGCATTGTTGGATACTGAGAGCCACACACAATTTCGTTTCTAAGGATGAAGCCAACCGCCTAAGCCTCAAAACCACAAAGGAATGAGGCACCATGAAGGCGGTAAATTCACCCGCTAAGTCCATTCTTAAGCACTGACATAAGGTGTGCACGTCGCACTTGGCTCATGGAGCGAAAGCTCAAACTCTCCATCGTGTCCATGGACGACTTCAAGATAGTCCTTGGCATGGAATTCTTTAACCAAGTCCATGCCTTCCCACTTCAAGCCACAAACTCCCTAAGCATCCTCGACGAGAGTAAGGCGTGCATAGTTCTTACGGAGCGTGGTAAGTACGAGGAGAAGATGCTTTCGGTTATACTAATTCAAAAGGGTTTCAATAAGAACCCAAGCTTCCTAGTGTCCATTTAGGAGCTCAATGAGAGAGAAGATTCCATAAGTACTCCAAGCCAAGTCCTTTCAACCATACAAGCCAGTCCTCAAAGAATTCAAGGACGTAATACCTCGTAAGCTTTCGAAATAGCTACCACCAAGACTAGAGGTGGATTATCAAATTGAACTGGAGCAAGGCTCGAAGCCTCCAGACCTTGGCGCCCTACGACATAGCGCCACCCGAACTAGAAGAGCTTCGAAAATAGCTCACTAATTTGCTGGACGTAGGCTATGTTGGCCAGTCTAAAGCTATTTTCGGGGCACCATTCTTCTTCCAAAAGAAAAAGGACGGATCAGTGCGGATGTGTATCGATTACAGAGCGCTCAATAAGATTACCATCAAGAACAAGTATCCAATTCCCTTGATAGTAGATCTATTCGACCAGACTTGGCAAGGCTTAGTACTTCACCGAACTCGAATTGCACTCACGGGTACTACCAAGTTCGCATTCTTTGAAGGAGGCGAGGGACCCTTCACGATTGTCCGAGCATGTGGGCAGCGTCTCGTACTAATTAGACCTTCTACTTGAGGCTCAAGATTCATCCGGTCTTTCATGTGAGTCTTCTCAAGCCTTATCACGAAGATGTGGGAGGCCCAAGTCACGAGAGAATAAAAGCGTGCCCAAGTCACGAGACAATGATGTAGAGTACATCTTTACCAATAGAATAATTTGAAGGAGGGGCGTGCCAGTATACTACGAGTACTTGGTGCAGTGGAAAAACCTCCCCGAGAGCGAAGCCACTTGGGAACGCAAAGAAGATTTATGGCAATTCACGGAGCACATACAGAAGTTCAAGCACAAGAACGCGATAAAGACACCTCGAGCATAGATGGGGAAGGATGTCACAGGCCGCGCAACTAGAGCCCAAAAAAATAGCCTGAAGACATAAGCCAAGATGTGGAAACTTCCAGTAAATTTCAGTAACTCTAGCAAATTTGTACATACACTAGATTTCTCTAGAATTCTATAAGAAAAGAAAAGGAATTCAAATGCAAAAAGTCGACGTGAGGTACTATTCCCACAGCAGCAGGTTGGATTCTCCAACTTTTGCAAATGAACCCCGTTCAATACTCTCGCTCGGATGATCCAAACCAATACAAGATATTCGTTCAGATGATAGGGATCTATAGCATTGAGTCGCATGTCAAGTCTTGACAATCAAACCTTCCCTTTGACCACGCCCTGGCTCAACCACAAGATGCACCACTTCTTACAAATTCGAGAAAGAAATTAGATATCTATAAGAGTGAAGAAAGAGTTCAGGTAGGAGTGAAGAAGAAGTTATGTATCTATAATAGTGTTTGTCACATGTGTATAGAATTCTCTAGGCTAGAATTCTTT
>CM046816.1:10215192-10255470 GCA_025617385.1 Murraya koenigii
GCCATTTTGCATTTGAATTCCTTTTCTTTTCTTATAGAATTCTAGAGAAATCTAGTGTATGTACAAATGTGCTAGAGTTACTAGAATTTACTGGAAGTTTCCAGAATCGGGCCAAGCTAGCACATCTTGGCTTATGTCTTCAGGCTATTTTTTTGGGCTCTAGTTGCGTGACTGTGACATCCTTCCCCACCTATGCTCAAGGCGTCTTCATCGCGTTCTTGTGCTTGAACTTCTGTATGTGCTCCGTGAATTGCCACAAATCTTCTTTGCGTTCCCAAGTGGCTTCGCTCTCGGGGAGGTTTTTCCACTGCACCAAGTACTCGTAGTATACTGGCACGCCCCTCCTTCAAATTATTCTATTGGTAAAGATGTACTCTACATCATTGTCTGTGACTTGGGCACGCTTTTATTCTCTGTGACTTGGGCCACCCACATCTTCGTGATAAGGCTTGAGAAGACTCACATGAAAGACCGGATGAATCTTGAGCCTCAGTAGAAGGTCTAATTAATATGAGACGTTGCCCACATGTCGGACAATCTGGAAGGGTCTCTCGTCTCCTTCAGCAATGCGAACTTGGTAGTACCCAGAGTGCAATTCGAGTTCGGTGAAGTACTAAGCCTTGCCAAGCTGGTCGAATAGATCTACTATCAAGGGAATTGGATACTTGTTCTTGATAGTAATCTTATTGAGCGCTCTGTAATCGATACACATCCGCAGTGATCCGTCCTTTTTCTTTTGGAAGAGGACCGGTGCGCCGAAAGTAGCTTTAGACTGGCCAACATAGCCTACGTCCAGCAAATCAGTGAGCTATTTTCGAAGCTCTTCTAGTTCGGGTGGCGCTATGCTGTAGGGCGCCAAGGCTGGAGGCTTCGAGCCTTGCTCCAGCTCAATTTGATAATCCACCTCTAGTCTTGGTGGTAGCTTTTTCGAAAGCTTACGAGGTATTACGTCCTTGAATTCTTTGAGGACGGCTTGTATGGTTGAAAGGACTTGGCTTGGAGTACTTGCGGAATCTTCTCTCTCATTGAGCTCCTAAATGGACACTAGGAAGCTTGGGTTCTTATTGAAACCCTTTTTGAATTGTATAACTGAAAGCATCTTTTCCTCATACTTAACACGCTCCGTAAGAACCATGCACGCCTTACTCTCGTCGAGGATGCTTAGGGAGTTTGTGGCTTGAAGTGGGAAGGCATGGACTTGGTTAAAGAATTCCATGCCAAGGACTATCTTGAAGTCGTCCATGGACACGATGGAGAATTTGAGCTTTCTGCTCCATGAGCCAAGTGCAACGTGCACACCTTATGTTGTGCCGGCAATGGGCTTAGCGGGTGAATTTACCGCCTTCATGGTGCCTCATTCCTTTGTGGTTTTGAGGCTTAGGCGGTTGGCTTCATCCTCAGATACGAAATTGTGTGTGGCTCCCGTATCCAACAATGCACGAACAGAGTGTCCGTTTATCTTCGCACTCACGTACATTAGCCCTTTCTTGGCGAGTGCCGATTGTGGGCTGTTGAGTGCTCCGAGTCTTTGGAGAAAACCAATGCTGGGTCATGGATCTTTCGGCGTTGGTGTAGAGTTGCCCTTGAGTTGTGCAGCGAGGGCATTGAGCGACTTCATCTCAGGACAGTCACGTACCCAATGAGGGCCGTTGCATATGAAGCATGGGTTGTATGGCTTTGGTGGCTCTTTCTTACCTTTTGTCTTGCCTTGCCCACTCTTACCGCTCGGAGGTTTTTTCTGCCCCCAATCTTTGCGATTATTGCCCTTATCCTTACGACTCTTTCCCCCACCTTTACCTTGGCTAGTCCTTTTATCCTTGGATTGGGAGGAGTACTCGTTTAGCGACTCTGCTGTGGCAATGGCGTCGTTAAGTGTTTGGATAACCACCTATCGAGCTCCGTCTTGGCCTATTCCTTAAGGCTATTTTGGAAGTAGAAGAGGGAGTCCTTGTCGGACATGTCGCTTATCTCAAGCATGAAGGTAGTAAACTCGTTGATGTAGTTGCAGACACTACCCGTTTGCTTGAGGCGACATGGGCGTGCTCTCGCCTCTTTTTTAGTATTACTTGGGAACAATTTACTTTCAGAGTTCTTGCTGGAAATCTGCCCATATGTTGATGGCACAGATACCTTTGCCCATTTCGCCATGCTTCTGACGCCACCATAGTTGTGCAGCGCCTCGTAGATATGTGGGTGCAGTGCTCACCTTCCATGCTTTATCTCGTACACACATGGCATCGAAGTATTGATCTAGCCTGAATAGAAAGTTTTCTACGATGGTGGCATTGCGTGTGCCATCGTAGGTGCCGGGCTTTAACACGTCAATGCATCGCGCATCACTCGTGCTTGTAGAAGCTGGGCTAGCGGAGAGTGTGTGCTTGCGCCATGCCCAATCAGAGCGGACTTCGTCCACTTCCGCATGGACAGCGCGCAGCTCGTCTTGCACGTGGTGGACACTAAAGTTCAAGAGTTGAAATTGGAGGATATTCCAGTAGTCCAAGAGTTTCCAGATGTATTTCCAGATGAATTGCCGGGGATGCCACCTAATAGGGAGACTGAGTTTTCCATCGACTTAATTCCTGGAACATCTCCTATATCTATGGCACCGTATAGGATGGCTCCAGTAGAATTGAAGGAACTTAAGCTTCAACTATAGGAATTAGTAGATAAAGAGTTTATTAGGCCTAGTGTTTCTCCTTGGGGAGCTCCAGTTTTATTTATTAAGAGGAAGGATGCTACCCTCAGTCTTTGCATTGACTATCAACAGTTGAACAAGGTTATGATACACAATAAGTATCCACTTCTGCGTATTGATGACTTGTTTGACCAATCTTTGCGATTATTGCCCTTATCCTTACGACTCTTTCCCCCACCTTTACCTTGGCTAGTCCTTTTATCCTTGGATTGGGAGGAGTACTCGTTTAGCGACTCTGCTGTGGCAATGACGTCGTTAAGTGTTTGGATAACCACCTATCGAGCTCCGTCTTGGCCTATTCCTTAAGGCTATTTTGGAAGTAGAAGAGGGAGTCCTTGTCGGACATGTCGCTTATCTCAAGCATGAAGGTAGTAAACTCGTTGATGTAGTTGCAGACACTACCCGTTTGCTTGAGGCGACATGGGCGTGCTCTCGCCTCTTTTAGTATTACTTAGGAACAATTTACTTTCGAGTTCTTGCTTGAAAATCTGCCCATATGTTGATGGCACGGATACCTTTGCCCATTTCGCCATGCTTCGGCGCCACCATAGTTGTGCGGTAGCCTCGTAGATATGTGGGTGCGAGTGCTCACCTTCCATGCTTTATCTCGTACACACATGGCATCGAAGTATTGATCTAGCCTGAATAGAAAGTTTTCTACGATGGTGGCATTGCGTGTGCCATCGTAGGTGCCGGGCTTTAACACGTCAATGCATCGCGCATCACTCGTGCTTGTAGAAGCTGGGCTAGCGGAGAGTGTGTGCTTGCGCCATGCCCAATCGAGGCGGACTTCGTCCACTTCCGCATGGACGGTAGCGCAGCTCGTCTTGCACGTGGTGGACACAAAAGTTCAAGAGTTGAAATTGGAGGATATTCCAATAGTCCAAGAGTTTCCAGATGTATTTCCAGATGAATTGCCGGGGATGCCACCTAATAGGGAGACTGAGTTTTCCATCGACTTAATTCCTGGAACATCTCCTATATCTATGGCACCAGTATAGGATGGCTCCGATGAGAATTGAAGGAACTTAAGCTTCAACTATAGGAATTAGTAGATAAAGAGTTTATTAGGCCTAGTGTTTCTCCTTGGGGAGCTCGGTTTTATTTATTAAGAGGAAGGATGCTACCCTCGGTCTTTGCATTGACTATCAGCAGTTGAACAAGGTTATGATACACAATAAGTATCCACTTCGCGTATTGATGACTTGTTTGACCAACTCCGGAGGGCTAAGGTATTTTTTAAGATTGACTTGCGATCAGGATATCATCAGCTTAGAATTAAAGAGAACGATATTCCTAAAACAGTATTTAGAAGCTGATATGGATATTATGAGTCTTTGGTGATGTTGTTTGGGTTGACTAATGCTCCAGCAGCTTTAATGGATCTCATGAATAAGGTATTTTATCAGTATTTTGATCGATTCATAATTGTGTTCATCAATGATATTTTGGTGTATTCCCGAAATGAAGAAGAGCATATTGATCACTTGCGGATGGTTCTGCAAACTTTGAGAGAAAAATAGCTTTATGCCAAGCTTAGTAAGTGTGAGTTCTAGTTGGAGAGTGACATTTTTAGGCCACATGATATCATCTGAGGGCATTTATGTTGATCCCCAAAAGATTGAAGCAGTTGTGAAATGGAAAAGACCTACAAATTTCATCGAGGTTCGGAGTTTCCTTGGTTTGGCAAGGTATTATCGTCGATTTGTAGAGGGATTCTCTAAGATTGCTACTCCGCTAACGCAGTTAACTCGAATGAATGTCAAGTTCCAGTGGAATGATGATTGTGAAAAGAGTTTTCAAGAACTCAAGACACGTCTTACCTCAGCACCAGTTCTTACACTTCCATCTAGCAAGGAAATGTTTGTTGTATACTGATGATGCCTCCAAGCAAAGGTTGGGTTGTGTGCTAATGCAACATGGGAAAGTAATGGCTTATGCTTCTAGACGACTTAAGAAGCATGAGCAAAATTACCTAACACATGACCTAGAGTTGGCGGTGGTGGTGTTTGCACTCAAAATATGGAGACATTATTTGTATGGGGTAACTTGTCAAATTTTCACTGATCATAAAAGTCTCAAGTATTTGTTTACTCAGAAAGACTTAAATTTGAGACAAAGAAGATGGTTGGAGTTAATTAAGGATTATAAATGCACTATTGATTATCATCTAGGCAAAGCGAATGTGGTAGGCGATGCATTGAGTAAGAAATCTTCTAGTTCTATGGCTCATATCCAGAGTGCCCGAGTGTACCTCTGTTGATCGAACTGAAATCTTTAGGAGTCGAGTTGGATGCCGATAATTGCGGAGCTTTGATAGCTAATTTTCAAGTTAGGCCGACTTTGATTGACAAAGTCCATCAGATGCAAGCACAGGATCCCCAGTTAATAAAGTTGATGGAGAATGTGCAAAAAGGTTTACGAACCAATTTTATGGTAAGAGAAGATGGAGTTTTAGTTATGGGTAATAGACTGTGTGTACCGGATATTGAGGAGCTAAAGAGGGAGATCGTAGAAGAAGCTCATTATTCAGCCTCTGCGATGCATCCTGGAAGTACGAAGATGTACCATACCTTAAGGGGCCATTACTGGTGGTAAGGCATAAAAAGAAAGATTAAAGAATTTGTTTCTCGATGTTTAGTTTGTCAGCAGGTTAAAGCCGAACATCAGAGACCTGTAAGGTATTCCCAGCCGCTTCCTATTTCTGAGTGGAAATGGGAGCATATTACAATAGACTTTGTATCGGGACTTCCGCGTATCTAGCGTGGACATGATAATGTTTGGGTGTTTGTAGATCGACTTACAAAATCTGCTTATTTTCTACCATTCAAAACCACCTATTCAATGGAAAAGTTAGGGAGTATTTATGTGGCTGAGATAGTTCATCTTCACGGAATACCGGTATCTATTGTTACAAATAGAAATTCTCGGTTTACTTCAAAATTCTGGACTAGCTTGCAAAATGCTTTAGGTACAAAGTTGAATTTCGATGCTGGTTTTCATCCACGGATCGATGGCCAATCAGAGCGTACCATTCAAACTTTGAAGGATATCTTTGCGAGCATGTGCTATGGAAATTAAGGGTAACTAGGACATTTATTTACCTTCGATGGAATTTGCATACAACAACGAGTTATCAAGCTAGTATCCGAGATGGCTCCATATGAGGTTTTATATGGACGGAAATGTAAAACTCAATATGTTGGGATGAAGTTGGTAAGTGAAAGTTATTTGGCTCACAATTGGTTCGAGGATACTAAAGGTACAACTTATTCGGAATAGATTAAAAGTGGCCCAAGATGAGCGAGAAAAGCTATGCGATTAAGCGTAAGCGTGACACAGAATTCATTGTGGGTGATAGAGTGTTCTTACGAATATCTCCTTAGAAATGAGTACTCAGCTTTGGGAAGCATGGGAAGCTCGAGTCCACGTTACATTGGGCCATATGAGATCGTACAACGTATTAGTCCATTAACTTATCGATTAGCTCTACTACCGAGTTGCTCAAGCTCGAGTCCACGTTTCATGTTTCAATGCTTGAAAGTACATGTATGATCCGAGTCTTGTTTTATCGAAGCAACCGATTCGATTGAAGGAGAATTTGACTTACAAAGAGGAGCCAGTTGAGATACTTAGAGGAAAACACCGGTGTTGCGTTCAAAAATCATCCCTTTGGTAAAAGTCTTGTGGAAGAATCACTCAAAAGAAGAGGCTACACGGGAATCAGAGGACTTGATACTGAGCTCTGTACCTCATTTATTTCTAATTGGTACGTAAATTTCGAGGATAAAATTTTTATAAGCGGGAGGATTATAGCGTATGCATTTGTTTTATTTATTTATTTATGTAAATAATTAAATCAAGAGGAGCCTATGTGATAAATCAATAGGGGTCTATGTGATAATCAATAGGGGTCTAGTTGATATTTTATTGGTGTTTAAAAAGACAAAACCGGGTAAATTTTGGATTGAAACCGAGTGGGAGAGAGGAGAGAACAAGTTGACCCGTTTTGACTGACCGAACCAAGACCCGACTACTTGGTTTCTTCCATTTTCGACTACTTCACCGACCGAGCAAGGTGTCAAGCGGAAGCTTGTGAGCGGTCAGTCCATCCCCAACTATCCTTGTTACTGGAAGCTGCACGAGCGCCACCAGCTGGAAAAGGTTCCCACCTCACCATCTTCCATTTGTGACCAGTCACCGGCACTAAGGAGGCTTATTTGCCGCCGACCGATCACCCGAAAGTGTCGTGGCTTCACAGTCTCGATCTGGCGTCACCGCCGCGCGTGGTAGGTCACCACCGCCACCATTGTACTCACCTCGATGAGAAGTGTCTAGTCCGAGCTTCCCCACCATCGTTGGGTGAATTTCGGTAAACGTTGACCGTAGGGGCATTTTGGTAATTTCACGCATAAAGGGTAATTCGTAATTTCCAGCTTTAAGGATTTTTTGCAATCTGAATTGAGGATAAATTAGTAAATTATGAAATTGAGTGTTGTATAATTTTATATTATTAGCAAATTACGAATACGGGAATAATACGACAAGCCGAGAAAGTTGATAGTTGTAATGTTAGAACAAATATTTATTTTAAGCGTTATTTTTCTGACATTAGTTCAAATTATAAATATGGGATGTAATTATATCATTTCTGTAAAATAGGTGGATCTGCGGACGAGAATCTACCTGCGGAATTGGGTGATAACCGAGTCTAAATTTGTCACTGTGAGTGGAATATATTAAAATTATTTGCGTACGTTATTTTAATATAGTAAAGCTTGTTCATGAAATAAGTATTTTAATTGGTTTCATTAAATGGTTCTCCGAAATAAATGTTTATTATGTATAAATATTTTGTTAAGTTATATTTATTCATTTATGCTCCGTATCGATTTTAAATTGTTAAAAGAGTTGATTGATCTTTGAGTATAAATTAAAGTGTATATATATGTGGATTTCAAGCATCATTTAAAGTTTATATATGTTGATTTTGAGCATGATTTAGAATGTTTATATATATGGATTTTGAGCATGATTTCAAGTATATATATGTTGATTTTGAGCATGAATTAAAGTGTATATATATTGATTTCGAGCATGATTTATTTAAGCAAATACCCATTCCCTTCAGATGAGATGAGATAGTAGGCCTTTAGGGCCCGTTTGAACACACATATAGGCTTTGGGCCGTGTGTTTGGGTGCTTTCGCCCTTTAGGGGCATATGCATATAGACAAATATTGAGATATAAGATCAGGTGGTCCGGACACGATGTCACTAGATAGCGCATCATAGCACGTTCGTTGAGATCCGGGTATGAGTCATGCTGATAAGTATGAGATGGTACATCCCCCCATCTATCAGTGTAGCTCCGGGCATGATGGTACCCAGATTGTACATCATTGCCGTCCGTTGAGGTCCGGATATGACTAGATTATCCCCTGGGTCTTTGTTTAAGGATATTTCTATTATTTAGTATTTGACATTTCAGTATGAGATGATATTTCAATACGAGATGTTTTTCTTGATTTTGTGGCAGTAGCAAATATATTTATGTTCACAATATGATTTAAATGAAAGGAATTTTTACAATAAAATAATTAATTGAAAAAAGTATTTACACAAGCGATACATTTATTTTTACAAGTATTTTATGTTTCAAAAACTACTATCCACTCACTAAGCTCAATGAGTTTTATACTTACACTATTTCATTATAGTTTTTCCCCCCCAGGAGATTACAGGTACAATAGTTAACCCAACAGCTGTGCATATTTTGGAGTCATTTTGGCCACGTGAGGTTGTCTGAGGACATAGAATAATTATTTTTCTTTTGGTTAATGTATAATCATCCTATTTTGGAATTATACTAGGGATGTGATATAAGAATTATGAAACATGTGTAATATTGGATATGTTACTGAATGAAACTGGGTTGAAGTAGTTTAATGTATCATAAATGATTTGGGAGTGTTTGTGTTATAATTGCATGTTTGGGAATGTTATATGTTTTGGGGAGGTTCTGCCGAAATTTTGGTAGAATTCTCATTAATAAGATGATTTTTAATGTTCGAGTTCAATTTCTTAAGATAGTCGCCTCTGAGAATAGGGCGGGTCGTCTTATTATTATGGGGGAACACACGTATATTTGAATCATTATTCTAATGTCATTTTTGTTCGTTATAAGGTTGATAAGAAAGCACATCTCACTTTCTTGGTCACTCACTGGTCTCTTAGTTTAACAAGAAATAAAATTCGGTTGCACTTTCAGCAACAAAGGTTAAATATATTACAAATGGAAGTTATTGTACACAAGCCTTATAGATGAAACAAATCCTTAGAGACTATGGAATTAATCTGGATTATATTACATTAAATGTGATAATACTAGTGCTACCAATCTGTTGAAGAATCATATTCAACATTCTAAAACCAAACATATTGATATTTGGCATCATTTCTTAAGAGATCATGTTAAAAAAATGGATGTGGTGATTGATTTATTTTAACTAAAATCAACTTGCAGACAACTTCATAAAAGCTCTTATTAGAGATCGGTTCATAAAAACTAGACATGAGTTTGGAAAGATGAATGTTATATCTTAGTTTTTATTAAGAATACAATCTTTCTAATTATACTGGCATTCTTGATTGATATGTACGATGTGTTTGTTTACGTTTGCATCTATAACTTATGCATTCAATTGCCTTTTAAATATTTCGGGTTCAAGAAATGACCATGAAATATCTAGGGTGTTCATTTTGGACGATAACGGTCACTGATAACAGGATAACAGCTCACTGTTTATGAAGGAAATTTTTTGTCTGCATTTTGCCCACTATCAGTTAACTGTTAACAAGTAAATGATATAACTGATATCTTACTGAAGATTGTATTTTTTTTTAGATGCTAATTGCTCATTGATAATATGAATATGCTCGTTGTTTTCGCATAATAATAGAACATTAAAGGGTTTTCTTACTTATTTTTCCTTGGCCTTGAACAGCTTTCTTACCTTTATTGAAAATAGCCTTCTCTCTTCATAATTAACCATTTTTCTTTATTTTTCTTTCAAAATTGAATATCCCATCTATTTTTAATCATCCTAAACACTTATTTTTCATCATCAAAATATATTTTCAAGCCTAAAAACCCAAAATCCCAAATTGAAAGCCTATACTTAACTATCTATTCTTTTTAAATTTGGTAGGTGTTCTTTGATTTTTATCAAATTGAACCCATAAGCACCTTTCTCTACCCCTAACCGCTTCGGAGGGCACCTAGCTCATCTAAGACCATTATTAAGAACGTTAACAGTTTTCATTTTCCATTTATTCACTTGGCTTAGAGATTCAGCATGAGCTTTATGGGCAAAATGGTAACTCCCTCCCACTAGACTAACATTGATAATTTTACTGATATTACTCTATGTCCAGGACCCATTAGAGATTTTCATAAATCCTCTCTTCTATACTGAATGCCTCTTCCCATGGATGTAAAAAATTTCTACTGGTTCCTCCACATATAATTATAATTTAATGAACTCATGTAAGTGGAGTTCAGATAGAATTTGATGATATTGAGCTATGTCATATCATAGGGATTTCTGCTAGAGGGTTGGATATTTATACAGCTAGAAAATAACTAAAGTTTAATGGCTTCATTCATACTGATGTTGTTTGGAGCATTTACAGACGTAATGTTTTTTTTGACATTATTTGTTCACTGTCCTTTAGATCTCAGCTCTTTCCCTTCTAAGTTCACATCTGCATTGTATACTCCAGCACATGGCTATACTTAGACAGGATTATAGTGATAAGGTGACTAGGTTGGGTGTATGCTTGATTCCCTCATCTAAAAGAGGCCGGTTAAGTTAGGTACCATCGTTATTCGCTATATGTTGACCACTCATTGCGTCACTAACTAATCTTTTGATATAACGACATCAATTCTAGGATTTTGAGGTATTTTCAAGTACCCTAAGCGAGCATGTTCATGCCAAGACAAATAAATTGGACGGGAGATTATTTCAAGGATTTGATTCCATACGAGACATGGGGTATAGGTTAAGACTCCATTCTCTAAGAATAAGGATACATTAGTTGCCCCTAAGGATGGTGGTTTCCTCAATGATGTCTATAGTGTCTATCAATTGAATCCATTTCCTAATGCTTTACTAGGAGTTCGACCTTGAGCACCTCGGAGAGTTGGAGAGGCACTGAGCATAGGCTGCAAAGCACGAGGAAACTAAGGGCCATATAGATGAAGTTCTTGTTCTCGAGCAATCTTTAGTTTCGAGGGATTGGTGCAGCACCGTATTAAATCTGCAATTGGTTTCCTTTTATCCGAGCTTTCATCATAGCCCCTCTATAGTTTTCATTACGTCATTATGTATTTTGCACAAACATTTCTACATTCGACTTTATGCTTTCATGATTTATTTATGTTATATTTTACTCTTTTGATGTTATGATGATGATTAGACTGCTTTCGGTTATTTTTATTTTATTTTGATGATTTTGATGCTTGCCAAATTATTTTGAGTATTGGATATTGGCTTGGTTTGATTATTGGATTGATGGTGCCCTAAGATTTTTGGAATTTAGATGATTTATGAACATTTGAAAGTGTTATCTTAACCAATTTTGTATTTGAGGATATACTTGTTGTTAAGGGGAGATTTTGTAGAAATTTTTGCTTAAACAATATAGATAATTTTTTTCATCTATCTATTTTGTTCCCTTTTTTCTTTTTAATGATGAAGGGGGAGATATTTATAAGAAGTTGTGATTTTAAATGTTAAATGTTTTCAAAACATTTTCTGCTAAAAATTAATTTATTTAGGGAAGCTTATATTTAGGGGAAAACTTTTAAAATCCTATTTTTGTAAGGTTTGTCATCGTAAAAAGGGAAATTTTTAGCTTATATATTTTTATAATGATGAATTTGATAATAAAAATATGTTCTTAAATTGATTATTTTATAAGATGCCTTAAATTAGATTAATTACTTAAGCTCGAAAATGTTTTTGAGCAAAGAAAAATTTTTGAGAAACAAACGGATTCTTGTTAAACCGATTAGTTTGAAGCAAGTTTACAAACTTTTTGGATAAAAATGGCTAACAGTTAAAGTGTAAATAGCTAGCCGATATCTTGTAAATTTTAAGTTTAGTTTCTAGAAACTAACTGCATATTTTTGTATTAGAAAATGGGTAATCGATATCGTATAAATTTGAGATTAGTCTTTAGAAGCTTATGGTAAACCATTTATTAGAAAACGGTAAGCTGATATCTTACAAATAGTGATCCGATTTTTTGAATTGTAGCTTAAGAATAACTTGCTTAAGTGAAAATGGCAATCTGATTAGCAATTAATGGTGATCCAATAATGAGCAAAAAGTCAATAACGACTAGTTTTCGGCTTCAACTATAAAAAGACCTAATCAAATTGAAATGCTATATCGAACATTACAGTTATTATTGAGCAATCTATTATACTCTGAGCTAACTTGTTTATTAATTTCATTTATTCACGCTTTGAGCTAAAAACTGTAATCATACACATTGGGTGAAGGAATGTCTTTATAATCTTTATTTCTACATGAAGTTTGAGTGATTGTAAGTGTGAGAAACACTTGGGTTAAGAGATTTGGGATAATTTATTATTTTAAATTTTGATTGACACATCGAAAGTCAATTGTAAGCATCTTTGAAGCCTTGAAGGTTTGCTTAGTGGAATCCTCAAGCCAGGTAAGCTTGAAGGCGTGAAAGTAAGCAGAGTTGGCCGAAGCACATAAAAATTTCCGTGTTCAAATCTTCTTACCCTTGACTCTTTATATTAGGCATTGCTTTATTTCTCTGTTATTGTTTTGAATTGAATTTATATTTTCTTTAATTGTTGTTCAAACACTGCACAAATTTTATAAACCCAATTCACGCCCCTCTTGAGTTGCATAGCTAGCTAGTATTTCATTTTGTCCTCTAAAAATTAGTGCTTTAAGACCATTGATGTCACTTTGCATATTACTAGCTCTATCATGAATGGAAAATAGCTTGTCAAGTGCCTATTTAAGTGAAATAGATGTACTCCTAGTAACATGTACAATCCCAATAAATTGCTTAACCATATAGCTATTTTTATCCTTAAGATGCAAAACAACAACCATATGCTCATTTGCAGAAATATCACGAGATTCATCATAAGGATAGAAAACAAAACATCATCCATCTCTTTAATAATAATAGTGGTAGTTTCAACTGCAGCACAACTTAAAATGCCTTTTGAATCTCATTTGATATCATTTGAAGATTTCTAGGAGATTATATAAAAATAACAACATTAATATCTTCATTATGATTAGGAAGAAAATGTGGAATCCGCAATTTCTTAAATCTTCGAGACTCATCATGTCCATGGAAAGCAAACCCTTGTTTTAATAAAAATCGAATGCCATCAATAGCAGCTAATATGTGAGCTTGATAATCACTTCGATGCTTGTCAGAATGCCTTGCGTAAGCTGATCAAATGTGTTGATTTTGGTTCATCAACATTTCACATTTCTCTATAGCTTTGTTATATACACTATCAACATCTCTCATATGTTCTATAAAACTTTCAGGCTGCCTCCAATTTCTAAAACCTTTACCAACAAACGAATACCAAACCTTTTATTACCTATCTCTTCTTTAAAAAGATAACAAAAGAGAAAAAAATGCTGCATCTTTTCCTATGCTATATACCAAAAAAACTGCAAAGTTGCCATAGTTCAAGACTGCGAGTGCGAACTACAGGTTGTAGCTTCTATGGCACGAAAAAAAGAGGTGTGACAAGATGGGAGTTGGACAGGGTAGATGACAGGCCTATGGTTAGCCGTGTCAACAAAAATTTTCTTTAGCAAAAGGATAGAGATGACGGGATAGAGATTTAATTTTCGATTTCAAAATGCTGCATAAATATATTAGTATTTAGTTATTTTAAAAATTTACCAGGGACTTTATAATAAGTCCATTAAAAAAGAATTTAATTTTTTTAAAAATCAAGCAAGGGCTTCTAGCTCTCAAGTGGCACCGCCACAGCCTCCACTCCTTAATCTTCTTAAAAACAAAAAAAATCTCCTATATTTTCTTAATTCATTATGTCTTTCCTATTTTCTTCCAACGCGCTTTTTTTTTTTTTTTTGATTTCACATATTATTATTTTTTAATATTACCATGTACACAATACAACCATTGCAAATAATAAAATAAATAATCCAAACCATAAATCCATAGATAAAGTCCATGCCCCAAAAAAAAAAAAAAGTTAAAGAAAATACTCAACAACATGCTGGAAAGCTCGAACCCTCAACAGGGTGAGGACTGAGGAGGTGTCCACAACTCAACCATGGAATGCTTCGAATTTTAGATATTACATTTGCTTCTATATAGACTCGAAAAAATTTGATCTATATTTAAGGTTATTCTCAACACCAATGAAAAATTTCAATCACCTGCTATATATATGTTGGAATTTCATTTTTGCAATTTAGTACGGTTATTCTACATAATTTTGTTGAAGACCTTGACCTTAGGAAAAATTAAATTAAACAGATTTTGATTGATATTAAGTTATGCGGCTTGTTGTGCGGAAGCTTAGGTTGAGCAAATTACCAATTGATGGTAACTGTGACTTCTAGAGAAACTTAAATGTGGTGTAAACAATTGCAAAGAAAATTGACACAATAATTTATGTGGTTCGGCGTAAAGCCTACATCCACGGGCAAAGACTGGAAGATAATTTTACTAACAAATGAGAATTTACAAATTGGGAAAAACTCACAAAAACCCAATAGCCCAATACACCCAAATAAATTCTCCTAGCACTCAAGTGGAAGCTCTCTCAACTCTCTCAATTGCTTCACTTGCAATTGCTCTCAATTTTGGGATGCCTTAACAAATGAAGAGCATTAGCTATTTATAGGAATGCATGGTAGCACTATTTCACTAAACCATTAAAATTGTCAAAGTTTGGTTGGTGATTACCTAATTTTAGCCAAACTTTGAACAATTTACATTTGAATAATTTTGGCCAAACTTTGAACATGTGCTTTGCCAAACTTTGAACAATTTAGCTTTGAATTTGAATTTTCAACAATTCTCCACCTCGGTGAAGATTTATCCAAATCGAGCCGACTACTAACAAACCATCATTCCCAAAGTGGCTTGCATCTTTGTGAACTTCCTTGTATAAAATGATCCTCCAATCTCTACCTTTCTCACTGTTTTAAACTTTCAGGATATTGATCAAGTTTAGACAATGCTCAAACTTGATCGTTGTCACCACCTTGGTCAACATATCTACGGGATTCTCTGCGGTCTTAATTTTCTGAAGAAGAATCTTCCCTCATCAATAAATTCCGCACAAAGTGAAATCAGTACGTCAATATGCTCAGATGCGCGCATGATAAACTTGATTCTTTGCTAAGTGAATAGCACTTTGACTGTCACAATACAAGTTAACATGCTCTGGATCAATCCCAAGTTTCCAAGCAAGCCTTGTAACCAAACAGACCTCTTTAATAGCCTCCGTAATTGCCATATACTCGGCCTCTGTGGTTGACGATTACAGCTGTAGACCGTAGTGTAGACTTCCAACTAATTGGCCCTTTCATAAACCGATCAAATCGCTTGTACCATCGCCTCGAGATTGTTTCAATCCATAAAGCGACTTTGTCGGTTTGCAAACCCAATTTTCTTTTCAGTGAACTCTAAATCCATCCGGTTGAGTCATGTAGATTTCCTCTTCCAAACCGCCATGCAAGAACGCAGTTTTTACATCAAGTTGAACTAGCTCCAGATTATATTGCGCAACAATGGCTAGCAAAATTCGAATAGACGAATGTTTCACAACTGGAGAAAATACCTCATTGTAGTCTATTCCTTCTCTCGAGCGTAACCCTTGCTACCAATCTAGCCTTGTATCGAATTTTATCCTTTCGAGAAATCCATCCTTTTTGCATATACCCATTTGCACCCAATTGCCTTTTTGTCTTTAGGCAGTGTAACTAACTTCCAAGTTCCATTTTTTTGAAGAGACTGCATTTCTTCATCCATTGCTTGCTTCCACTGTACATTTTCAGGGCTACTTACTGCTTCTCTGTAAGTGGAAGGAACATCACCATCTACAATTGGAAGTGCATAGGCCACCATATCAACAAAGCGAGCAGGTCTACGAATCTCTCTCCGCGGCCTTCTATATGCAATTGAATCTTGTTGCTCTAAAGGTTCTTGAGTCAGAACCTCTTCTTCATCTTCGGTTGATTGAGAATCATCTGCCTCTTCAACACTAGCTGGATCATCTTTAACCTTTTCAAGCTCCACCTGCTGCGAAGTACTACTGGTGTTGTCATCCTTTTGTGAATCCTTTTGTTTTAACATGGCTAATTCATCAAAAGTCACATCTCTGCTGAAAATGATCTTCTTTGTATCTGGACACCATAAACGGTATCCTTTTACTCCACCAGTTATACCCATGAACAATGTTTTCTTCGCTCTTGGGTCTAACTTAGATTCCTTTACATGATAATAAGCAGTGGAACCAAAGACATGTAAAGTATCATAATCGATGAGCGGGTTTACCAGATCCACATTTCCATGGGTGTTTTGCCCTCAATTGCGGTGATGGCAAGCGATTAATTAGATAGCACGCATATACAACGACCTCGACTCAAAATTCCTTGCCCAATCCAGCATTGGACAACATACACCGAACTTTCTCCAGTATAGTTTGGTTCATGTGTTCTGCCACCCCATTCTGTTGTGGTGTACCTCGAACAGTGAAGTGTCGCACAATGCCCTCATCTCGGCATACTTGTAAAAATGGATCATTCTTGTACTCACCACCATTATCTGAGCGAAGTCTTTTAACCTTTCGACCAGTCTGAGTCTCGACCATCTTCTTCCATTTCAAAAATATACTCAAAACTTCACTTTTGCTCTTCATCAAATACACTCATACTTTTCTTGAATCATCATCAACAAAAGTAACAAAATAGTGCATACCTCCCAAAGAAGCTACTCTGGTAGGTCCCCACACATCACTGTGAACATAGTCCAGAATCCCTTTTGTATTGTGAATTGCTGAGCCAAACTTTACTCTTGTTTGCTTGCCCAGAACGCAATGTTCACAAAATTCCAATTTGCAAGAATTTGCACCTTTCAATAAGCCTTGCTTAACCAAAGTCTGCAAAGCTTTTTCACCGGCATGTCCCAAACGCATATGCCACAACTTGGTTGCCTCTGAATCTGCATCCTTTCTCGAAACTGTTGATGCTGATCCAATAAGCATACTCCTTGGAAATAGTACAAGTTATTCCTTCTTGTACCCTTCATCATCGTCGATTGCACCGACTACTACCTTCGAGAACCCATCTCTCATAGTGATTGTAAGCCCTTTGGATTCTAGGACTCCTAATGAGATGAGATTTTTCTTTAAGCTTGGTACATAGTGAACTTCTGTCAAGACATGGATTGAGCCATCATGATTCTTCAATTGGATTGAACCTATTCCCATGGTTTTACAAGCATTGTCATTGCCCATAAAACAACTCCACCATCTAGCTCCTTGAAGCTAGAAAACCAGCCACTTATTAGGACACATATGATAAGTACAACCCGAATCCAAAATCCACTCATCTGATTGACATGTCAATGTCATGCCAACCAGACTAAATTTTGACTCCTCATCATGCTCGGCTACACATGCATCAGAAATAGCCTTGCCCTTTTGTAACTTAGGACAATTCTTTTTCCAATGCCCTTTCTCGCGACAAAAAGCACATTCATCTTTGGCAGGCCTACCTTTAGACTTGCCCCTTTTCCCGGTTTGCGGCTTTGTGAACGACCTCTTGCTGTCAATACTTTCTGCAACTGTATCTATGTGATCCTTTTTATCTTTCTTTCTGGTCTCAGCATTATACAGTGCACTACATACAGCATCAAATGTGACACTGTCCTTCCCATGAAGCAAAGTGGTGGTGAGATGGTCATATTCATCAGGAAGTGAATTCAACAGCAACAATGCCTTATCTTCATCTTCAAATTTCTCATCCAAATTTAGCAAATCCGCTAATATTTTATTGAATGAGTTCACGTGGTCATTCATCGACATACCGGTGCATGCGTGAATCGATAGAGTTTCTTTTTCATATAAAGCCTGTTTTCAAGGCTTTTCTTCATATATTTTTCTTCCAGTGTCTTCCACAAATTCTTTGCTGATGTCTCCCTCATGACAGAGTACTTCTGATCTTTAGCCAGACATAGGCGAATAGTACCACATGCCTGTCTATTGATTTTTGTCCACTCCTTGTCATCCATCTTTTCGGGCTTTTCTTCAGAGCGAGATCCAGACTCTTAGCGACATAAGACATCCAACACCTCACATTGCCACATACCAAAATTATTGGTACCATCAATTTTCTCCACTTCAAACTTTGCATTAGTCACGGTGAGTCCTCGCGACGAAGGCGACAACGACGCTTCGCCATCCTCTCAACCTCAAATAATCGAGTGCCTTCAACAACTATTCACACTTGAAAAGCAGTCTCTATGATGTTTATTTCGTGTGAATAAATGCACCGAGAAAGTTCCCGGGAGAATGGAGGGTCACAATGGTCCCACTTAAAACCCGGACTCCTTAGACTCTTATCGTCTTGTTAACGTAACTTTCCTAGACATGCAAAAATACACACTACTTACAATAGACTGTTCTCCAAGTACAAATGGTCGTATCCAGATCAGTATCCGTGAATAGTATTGTATACCCCAAGTCACGAACCTTTGGCTCGATACCAATTGTTGTGCGGAAGCGTGGGTTGAGCAAATTACCAATTGATGGTAATCGTGACTTCTAGAGAAACTTAAATGTGGTGTAAACAATTGCAAAGAAAATTGACACTAATAATTTACGTGGTTCGACGTAAAGCCTACATCCACGGGCAAAGACTGGAAGATAATTTTACTAACAAATGAGAATTTACAAATTGGGAAAAACTCACAAAACCCAATAGCCCAATACACCCAAATAAATTCTCCTAGCACTCAAGTGTAAGCTCTCTCAACTCTCTCAATTGCTTCACTTGCAATTGCTCTCAATTTTGGGATGCCTTAACAAATGAAGAGCATTAGCTATTTATAGGAATGCATGGTAGCACTATTTCACCAAACCATTAAAATTGTCAAAGTTTGGTTGGTGATTACCTAATTTTAGCCAAACTTTGAACAATTTACCTTTGAATAATTTTGGCCAAACTTTGAACATGTGCTTTGCCAAACTTTGAACAATTTAGCTTTGAATTTGAATTTTTCAACACGGCTCGTGCCCATTTGAAGGAGTTGGATTAAAAGACCCTCATTATGTTCAAAGCGGAAGAACAATCAGTATCTATTGAATAGGGTTGTCCAACAGACATTAGCAGTAGAATGATCACATGGTTCTTTCTTTCAACTCATAATCAAGAAATTTCTGAATGATTGATCTGGAGTGTAAGTTTGGTGGCATACATCATAAAGAGCTTGTGCAGAGCGTCCTGCTAGTGGGTGATGCCCTCTAATTTCTCTTTTTTGATAAGTCAAAATGATTGATAATAAAAAAAAAATAGATTCTCCTTAAACTTACTGATTTTAATTATTTTCTAATTGAATCAAAATAATTTTCAGTTTATTTAACTACAAAAATATGGACTATATGGCGAGGGAAAAAAATCTGTCTTTATAAATACAAAATATGACGATACAAAAAATATAATAATGAAAACTATTTTAAAATATAATAACTGGAAAATGCCCCATCATACACAAATTTTAATGAAAGACTGTCAACAATCAACCAGAAATCATTTAGGCAATTACAGCTAGAAAATTATACGAGTTTCTATTAGCTTTCAAAAGGAATTTGTCTTCGTCTTTCAATGATGATCTCTCCAAGATTTACTCTGTAAATTCTTTATCATTACGTTTGAGAAACCGAAATACATATATCAAACAAACTGATCAAGTTCTTTTCCATTAACAAATATGTTAGAGAAACTAAAAACGCTTATAGCCGAAAAGCGTTTATGTGTTGTTATGGCAACATTTGCAGTCTTCATTGTGTCCTGAGTAATCCTTTCTAATTTTGATTGATTATTATTTGTTGTAACGATAAGTCGTATAACACGTTGTAAAAATTTTGTTTATTTTACCAAAAACTGAGTGACCTGGTTTTTATAGGATTTGAGTGTGTCATATGGAACAAGCATGCATGGGGGAGATAATTTGTATATTAAATACCGGATCCATATTTTTGTTTTGGGATACGCAATCGATAAATATTTAACAAAACAATAATTCTATACATACTTAATATTTATCTCAAATAATATGCGACCAATTATTTATATTATCAAGCATATGACATTTTTTTGAATTTTATTATTAATTATTTTAAAACTTAGTGTTGCGTCTCCCGCTGCAGGCACTCAAGCACTATCTCAATTACAGAGACTAACCATAAGAGGGAAGCGGTGGAGCACGCTATTAAAATAATAAATGCTAAAAATACATTGTGTGCACTTGGCCCACTTTAACTTCCCAATCAACTTCTTCTTTAGTTAGCAGCAGGCTGTTGAAAAGTGTTCTTAACCCCATTTACAATATTGGCCGCAAGATTTTGACCTTGACCTTGATCACAAGCTTGGTCTCCTCCATTCTTCTCTGTTGTATTTTGGTCAGTAAACTCAATGCCTCTATCCTTGCCAAGTTGTAATCCTGACAACGTGTACAAGCTTCAGTTTCTCATAAGGACACAGAACTCAAATACACTAAAAGAAAATAAAAAAATTCATACACATTAATCCTGAATCAATTTTTCCTCCGACTTGCAGGCTGATTAAATATAGTTTTATATTTTTACCTTTATCAGTCACACCAAGAGCGTCATGGGGGTTATTAATGACTTTTCCGTCATCGCAATCACCAGGTGCTTGCAGTTGTTCTCCCCCATTCTCCTCCAGTGTCTTTCTGCCAAAAGCCTGCTTGGCAATGTCTTGTACCCCCTTTTGTGCCTCTGAAATAATATTTGGAAAAACACAATTTAAAAACTGTGAAATTAGTACTCTTGCATATATAAAATTAAACTGAATTAAGTACTCTAATTAAGGACAGTTGATTAAATTGATTGATTATTACGTACGGTTTGCAACATTTTTGACTGGATCGAAGAATCCAACGGCTACATTCAATAGCATTGACATGATCAACATCGAAACAAGCACGTTCTTCCCCATGATTTCAATGTCAATCAATGTCAATCCAATCAGAATTAAGTTTATCAAGTTAGAGATTCTGTACCTCTTGTTAATTTCCCATGCCTTTGTTGCTCTTATATACGTTGTATTATTCCGAAAAATGGGGCAACGGATGGCCATTGTAAATTTGTAATAGCTATTTTTGGCACTTGTGTTGTGATAAAACAAGGCCGCCGTTGTCCGCGTCTTATGCTTGCCTTTGAACTAATCTTTTCCATTTCTATGTGCAAATTTGGGTGTTGGTTTATTTTACGTGTCCGCACAGTTTTGCTTCAATATTTCTATTTCTATGTACTGGCTCGACTGAGACAAATTGTCAAAAATTTCTAGAAGCATTTACTCACCCATGGAAGCTCAAATCTTCTACCTGAACCTGTTGAATAATAAATTTAAAAGTATGGAGGGGTAGGAAATATTAGTTCCTAGAAGTGTGAGCTCGAGACATCGAAACAATAATGAGGCCAAGATCAAACGCTGAATAAAAAAAAAAAAAACTAGGGTATAGAGAAATAACTTAAAACTGAAAAAGATGAAGAAAGAAACTAAATTACCTGTTTGACCAAATTTTGGTTTGGTTTGTCTAGTCATAAGCTTTGAAATAGTATATTATGCGCTTAATACTGAACACCTTTACCTTAAATTATGACCTCTAAAACAACCATCGTAGATCACAAAACATTTAATTTACTTTTCATTTTCTTTTGGTAATGAACTTCTTTGTTAGGTTGATTGACACCTCAATCCTTATTCTTATTTTTAAAAATAATTAAATCCTCTTGTATCTTCTTAATTCCATATCTCTTCCCTATTTTCTTCATCGTTTTTTTTTTTCCGAATGCATGTATTGTTTGGGTACAAAAATAAGGCGGCCATGATTAGGCTTTCTTTGGAGCTTGTTCTACTCGCCTCACCATACGGGGTGACATGGTAGAAACTGATGAGCAGGATTGGGCAAGCAGGGTTAGGCAAGCAGAATTAGGCATGCATGTGTTCGAATAGTCAAAATCAGCTTCCTGTCTTATCCAAAATGGTAAGGATTTAACCCAATCCCTAATACCCACAACTCTATGATTCAAGGGAGAATGTGAAGTTAAATCCTATGAAAAAAAACTCATGATCCTATAATTTAAACGGGGAAAGGAGATGAAACTTTATCCAAAAGTCCACTTATTCAAAATCTAGGGGAGGGGGATTTGAATTCCTATAAAAACTCTAAGAAGGGATAAGGAAAGACACAAGTTTGAATAAAAAAAAATCCTATACAAGATTACAAAATTTAAAAGAAGGGATATAAATAATCTTTCAAAGAGGGCATCAAACCTTATTAAATATAAAAGTTTTCTTATATTAAAGGAAGTATTCTTCTCATTCTTTTTTTCTTTTCATTTTTTAGAATCAATTTTTTTCTTAGTTTATTTTTATAAAAAATTTATACACTTAGTTTCCCAAAAAATCCTTGATACCGACTTAAGCATCGGAGGGTCAATGTCGGAGAAACTTTTGGCATTCGTGATCATTTTTTTGGTAGCAGGAACATAATAAAGCAAGATTACGCTCAACAAAATGGAGTTCCCGATCGCTGACTCTGTTCAAATTTTAGGAGAAAGGTAGAAAACTGTCAAATTTTAGGAGAAAGGTAGAAAACTGTCTCTACACCAAAATAAATTTAAATGCTAGCGTTCAAAACTAGTAGGTAGCTCACATACCAACACGACTAGATTTTGGCACCATCTATGAGGACAATACTATTAAGCCATTTTACTAAAGTAGGAACGCTTCTGTGGGATCAACAAAAAAGGCGACCACAAAAAGGATTAATTAAAAGATGAACAACATCAATGATGAAGTGGAAAAAAGAGGAGCTACAGTGGATGAAAATACCACAATACATAAAATCGCACATGAAGTAAGAGACAACGTGGTGGATGAAAGAATAAAAGGAATTGTTGTAGTAGCTAAGGGAAGGACCAAAAGCCTCAATAAAACAGAATTACGCTAGGAGTACAAATGCGCTAGAGTCAAGAACGATGAGACATGCACTAGAAAGACCTAGAACCTCTATATCAGTCCTACCGAGAATGGATGATCTCTTTCAAAGCAGCCCATATCCCACGATGAGGTGGGAAGAGAGGAGAATAACAAAGAAAAAGAACCGAGATAACGTCTATCAAGTGCGAGTGTAAACATGTGTAAATGGCAATGTAGTATGTTAGTTGTAAATTGAGAGCTGGAAATTGAGATATGGAGGCTAGCACGGATCACTGAAGAGATATAAAGTTGTCGTAAACTCACGGTTGGAGAATAATACTGAACAATGAGTCTCCATCATCGTGGAAATTATAAATACTGTGATTCCATGGGATTTTTCATTTTTCAAAACATCGACTAAAAAATGCAATACCATAAGACTAACCTCTTACTCACTGTAGAATGCTCAGACCATATCCTCTTTATTTCAACCAACAGAAACAAGTTGAGATCCAATCATCAATCGAACACTCCATTAAACCTGGAATTAATAATACCTGCTGGCCCACTATATAGTGAACAAAGTAATAAGATAAGTTATTTAAGGCAAGTAAAAGCTCCAAGTTTCAAAACTTGCTCAGGTAATATAGGGGCATAACCTTTTAATTCAGCTGGACTAAGAATAGGTGAGCAGAATGATTTAAAACAAAAGTTATCTCTAAGGCAAATTAAGTTTCAAATCTCAAAACTTATTCTGGTAAGACCAGAAGCCAAAACATGTTAATTATGTTTAGCCATGAATAGGCAAAAAGGAATGATTAAAAGCAGAAGTTGTCTTTAAGACAAGTTGAGTTTGAAGTCTCAAAACTTGTTCTTATAAGACCAAAAACCAAAACTTGTTAATTCTGTTCAACCATGAATAGGGAGTAAAACAATTTAAAGCAGAAGTTGTCTTTAAGGCAAGTTAAGTTTCAAGACTCACAACCTACCCAGGTGAAACTAGAAATAAAATCTTACTAATCTTGCTTGATCATGAGAAGGTAAGCAGAATGATAAAAACATGAATTCTTTCTAAGGCAAGCTAAATTTCAAGTTTTGAAACCTGCTTGGGTAAGATAAGAACTATAAACCTGCTAAAACTCATCAGGAATAGGTGAGAATCTGTAGACCTTGTCATGATTAGGTGAGAACTCTATAAACTATACAACTTATCATGAGTAAGTAGAATTTGTAGACCTCCCATGACTAGGCAAGTAGCTCGCCAATAGGGCGATTATTCATTCATCTCGCCAAAAAAGTGAGTACTCATTCAATTTGTCAATAAGACAAGTGTTCAATTAGCTTGCATAAAGAAGGCGAATATGTATTATGTTTGCCAATAAGATGAGTGTTCATTCAGCTTGCCACAAAAGTAAGTACTCATTCAGCTTACCAATAAGGCAAGTACTGGATCAACTCTCTTAAAGACAAATATGTATTAAGCTTGCCAATAAGGCAAGTACTCGATCAGCTCACTTAAAAAAGGTGAATATGTATTAAGCTTGGCATTAAGGCAAATATTTTTTCTGTTCACCAATACGGTGAGTAATCAATTAGTTCCCTTAAATAAGGTGAACATATATTTAGCTTACCAATAAGGCGAATATTTTTCAGTCCTCCAATAAGGCTAGTACTCATTCAGCTCATTAATAGGGTGAGAATTCATTCTGCTCACCAAAAAAGCAAGTATTCATTTAGCTAGCTAATAAGGTGAGCACTCAATCAGCTCACTTAAAGAAGATGAATATGTATTAAGCTTACCAATAAGGTGAATATTTTTTCAATTCACCAATAAGGCGAGTACTCGGTTAGCTCACTTAAAAAAAGTGAATATATATTAAAATTACCAATAAGATGAATATTGTTTAGTTAGATAATAAGGCGAGTACTTACCCAACTTACAAAGAGAGAACAAGTATTTGCTCTACTCGCCATACATAAGAAAGAGTCAACTAATTGTCACGGGATGAGTATTTTACGCAGCAAACCCGTGTAGTACTTAGACAACTCTTGTCGAAATGTTGCTAAGGAAGCCTTTGAGCTTCTCAATAGCTAAGCCAAGAGGTTTTCTGAAATGCTAAAGAGAAGAAGTTAGAGAGCAATATAGCCAAATGCGGAAATTGTATTGCTTGAGAAAAGATTACAAGAGAGCTTTACAAGTATGCTTGGATGATGCTTTGATGCTTTGATGCTGGGATGATTCAAATGACAAATACTCACCCATATTTATAGGAAAGCTTGCCTAGCTCTAGAAAATTCTAGCCTAGAGAATTCTATACAAATGTGACAAATTCTAGAGAAATCTAGTGTATGTACAAATGTGCTAGAGTTACTGGAATTTGCTAGAATTTTCTGGAATCGGGCCAAGCTAGCACATCTTGGCTTATGTCTTTTGGCCATTTTTTTGGGGCTCTAGTTGCGCAGCCCGTGACATCCTCCCAGACCTATGCTTGCAGCGTCCTCGTTGCGTTATTGTGCTTGAAATTCTGTATGTGCTTCGCGAATTGCCAGAAATCTTCTTCTTGTTCCCAAGTGGCTTCGCTCTCGGGGAGGTTTTTCCACTTCACCAAGTACTCGTAGTATATTGGCATGCCCCTCCTTCGAATTATTCGATTGGCAAAGATGTACTCCACATCGTTGTCGAACGCGGTGACAACGGTTGTTGGGGCACACCTTGATTCTTTGCGACTTGGGTCTCCCACATCTTTGTGATAGGGCTTGAGAAGGCTCACATGTTGCCCACACATCGGACAATTTACAGGGTCCCTCGTATCGCCTCACTAACCCTTGTGAACTTTCTATAATGTCTTGAATTATTGGGGTAGGAGCTTGATCATGACTCGATCGCCTTCCTTATACTCAACGTGCCTTCTCCTCGTATCGGCCCATTTCTTCATTTTTCTCGTGCTTTGTCAAGGTAAGCTCGCGTGATGTCCGTTTCTTTGTGCCATTCACGAGCGAGCTTATGTGCAGCAGGGCTTTTCCCTCCGTAAGTCAAGGCTATAGCGTTGAAAGTCATGGGCTGGAATCCCATGATGATCTGGAATGGGATTTTACCGGTAGCCTCACTCCGTTGGAGATTATAAGAAAATTGGGCGACATCGAGTAACTTCACCCAATCCCACTGATGAGCGCTTACATAATGCCTCAAGTACATCTTGAGAAGGCCATTGATGCGCTCGGTTTGGCTATCCGTCTGCCGATGAAAACTTGTTGAGAACTTGAGATCTGTCCCCCAACATCTTGAAGAGCTCCATCTAAAATGTTCCCGTGAAGCGTAGGTCTCGGTCGCTCACAATGCTCCTTAGAACCCCTCAAAGCTTTACTATGTATTTGATGAAGAGATGGGTTGTTTCATCAACTTTACAATCTACGGGTACGGCAATGAACGTTACGTACTTTCTGTATTGGTCTACAAAGGCCATAATGCTGCAGCATCCTTCAGATTTAGGCAAGGCAGTAATGAAATCGATCGAGACACTCTCCCACAACCTTGATACTAAGGGAAGGGGCTCCAACAATCCTGCTGGCAGTTGGTGATTTATTTTGTCTTGTTGGTACACATATGCCTCGATGTCCTCCCGCATATTTGGCTAAAAATATAAGGCTTGGACTAGTGTGGTGGTGCGCTCAATTCCTGAGTGACTAACCCATTTGGAGTCGTGGCACTCCTTGATTACTTCTTTTCATAAATTTCCCACCTAGACACGAATAATTGATCTCCTTTGGTGAGGAGGACGCCTTCTTCTTGCTAAAACTACCTTGTCTTCCCTTGAAAAACTTTCTCCAGTAAGTCTTTTGCCAATGGGTCTTGTTGGAGGCCTTCCTCAATGCGTGAGACAAGGTCGAACTTCGGTTGGCTCGCACTAAGAGTAGCCAATTCTGTCTTGCGGCTTAGTGCATCCGCAACGATGATGGCTTTGCCCAGTTTGTACTCTAGCTGATAATCAAATTCGGCAAGAAAGTTTTGCCACCTTGCTTGCTTCAAGCTCAACTTCTTTTGCGTCTGAAAGTAGGTTATGGCTACATTGTCCGTCATGATCACGAAGTATGAGCTGAGAAGGTAATGTCGCCACACTCATAGGTAATGAATGGTAGCTGCCATCTCCTTTTCTTGTATGGTGTAGCGGCATTCCGTATCATTGAGATTTCAAGCTCTCGAATGCTATTGGGTGGCTATATTGCATGAAGACTCCACCAATAGCGAAGTCGGAGGCATTTGTTTGTACTTCGAAAGGGTCTGTGTGGTCCGGAAGAACTAGGATGGGCTCCTCTGAAATTGTCTTCTTTAAGCCTTTGAAGGCGTGCTGACAATCCTCAGACCATTGCCATGTCTGATTCTTCTTGAGGAGGTCAGTCAAGGGTGCCGCTTTAGCTGAGTAGTCTTGAATAAATCGGCAATTGTAGTTCACCAGCCCTAAGAATGAGCGCAACTGGGGTACTTTCGTGGGAGGTTCCCAATCGAGGATGGCCTTTACTTTTGAGTTGTCTATCATCAACTTCCTGGCCGCTATCTTGTGCCTAAGGAACTCTACCTCTTCTTGAGTAAATGCGCATTTCACCATCTTGAGGTATAGTTTATTTTTCTAAAGTACTTGAAAAACTTAATGCAAATGTTTTGCATGCTCCTCGAGCGTGGTGCTGTACACTACTATGTCTTCCAAGTACATGACCATGAAGCGGTCGAGGAATGGTTGTAGCACTTTGTTCATAAGAGTGCAAAACGTGGCCAGTGCATTTGTGAGGCCAAAGGGCATTATAAGGAACTCGAAGGATCCATACCTGGTTACGCATGCTGTCTTTGGCTCGTCTCCTTCAGCAATGCGAATTTGGTAGTACTCGGAGCGCAAGTCGAGTTTGGCGAAGTACTATGCCTTGCCGAGCTGGTCGAATAGATCCACTATCAAGGGAATTGGATACTTGTTCTTGATAGTGATCTTATTAAGCACTCTCTAATCGATACACATCTGCAGTTATCCGTCTTTTTTCTTTTGGAAGAGGACCATTGCATCGAAAGGGGCTTTAGATAGGCGAATATAGCCCGCGTCCAATAAATTAGTGAGCTATTTTCGAAGCTCTTCTAGTTCGGGTGGTGCCATGCGGTAAGGCGCTAGGGCTGGAGGCTTCAACCCTTACTCTAGCTCAATTTGATGACCACCTCTTGTCTTAGTGCGAGTTTATCCGAAAGCTTAGGAGGCATTACGTCTTTGAATTCTTCGAGGATGACTTGTATGGTTGGAGGGACATAGCTTGGAGTACTTGCGGAATCTTCTCCCTCATTGAGCTCCCGAATGGACACTAGGAAGCTTAGGTCCTTCTTGAAACCCATTTTGAATTATATAGTAGAAAGTGTTTTCTCCTCGGACTTACCACGCTCTGTAGGAACCATGCACGCCTTACTCCAATCGAGGATGCTTAGGGAGTTTGTGGCTAGAAGTGGGAAAGCATGCACTTGGTCAAAGAATTTCATGCCAAGGACCATCTTGAAGTCGTCCATGGGCACGATGGAGAAGTTGAGCTTTCTGCTCCATGAGCCAAGTGTGATGTGCACACCTTGTGCTGTGCCGGAAATGGGCAGATGCCTTTGCCCATTTTGCCATGCTTCGACGCCACCATAATTGTGCAGTGCCTCGTAGATATATGGGTGCAGTGCACACCTTCGATGCTTTATCTCGTACACCCATGGCATCGAAGTATTGGTCTAGCCAAATAGAAAGTTGTTTACGATGGTGGCATTGCATGTGCCATCGTAGGTGTCGGGCTTCGGCACGTCAATGCTTGTAGAAGCTGGGCTAGCGAAGAGTGTGCGCTTATGCCATGCCCAATCCGAGCGGACTTCCTCCACTTCCGCACGGATAGCTCGTAGCTCGTCTTGCACAAAGTTGCGAAGTTTTAGCAACTCTTCATGAAATGCCCGAAATTCCCCTCGGAGGGTGTTGGCTTGTTCTTGGATAAGGGCCTTAGTTGCCATTGTGAAGTCAGCATATTCACCCTCAAGACCGTCTACCCTTGCCTCAAAACTTTCGAGGGTCTTCTAAACGACGGACATTGAGTTTTCGAGCGTAGCTATACGAGGCTCCAAAGCATCGATAAAAGTGGCCTTGGACTTGCTATGAGTCTTGGCCTGCCCGCGAGTTTTATCGCAGCCCTGGCTTGGTTCCGGGAGTATCTCCAAACTAAGAGCACCCTCTTGTGTTGTGCTTGAGGTTGGAAGATTGACCATTGATGCTACATTACGTTTGTGCAAACCTTAGCTCTGATACCACTTGTCATGGGATGAGTATTTTGTACAGCAAACCCATGCGGCACTTAGACAACTCTTGTCGGAATGTTGCTAAGTAGGCCCTTGAGCTTCTCAATACCTAACCTAAGAGGTTTTCTAAAATTCTAAAGAGAAGAGAGCTAGAGAGCAATGTAGGCAAACGACGAAATTGTATTGCTTGAGAAAAGATTACAAGAGAGCTTTACAAGTATGCTTGGATGATGCTTTGATGCTTGGATGCTTGGATGATTCAAATGAAAAATGCTCACCCATATTTATAGGGAAGCTTGCCTAGCTCTAGAGAATTCTAGCCTAGAGAATTCTATACACATGTGACAAATTTTAGAGAAATCTAGTCTATGTACAAATGTTCTAGAGTTGTTAGAATTTGCTGGAAGTTTCTGGAATCAAGCCAAGCTAGCACATCTTGGCTTATGTCTTTGGGCCAATTTTTTTTTTTGGGCTCTACTTGCGCGGCTCGTGACATAATGCTCGCTATACAACAAACAAGGGTCTATATGGATAAAAACTCATAGTACTTAATTTAGGGTGAACAAAGAACCTCAATAAAATGTAACTATAAAAAAGCGAGTATAGAAAAGAAAAGAATCAAATCAAACCACAAAACTCGTACGAAATAAACCAAAATACCAAATTTTAAAATTATAATTAAGGCAAAGCAAAATTTATAAGAGCAAACACATTTCTAAAGGAATATCTTCATTACAAACACAAGAGGAAAATATGAAAGAAAGCACCTATATATGTCAATACAACTAGTCTTCATTTATTAGCAAGAGCATCTGATGTATGCCCAACAAAAGGAATATTCACCTTCTCTCCAATAAAAAGTAGAATAGTAGCAATCCTTTTGACCTGAACAGGCTTTTTTATCTTCTTTCTCCTTTATATACTCATTAATAGCCTTAATAAGGTCGTTTATTTTTAACTTTGGGTGAATCCTCCTAAAATTAGTTGTGATACAATTATAACAATACTAGAGGCTAGTATTGTAACTATCATAAACCTTTTTCTTCGGAGCCTTAATTTGGATTTTTGAAACTAGTAGCTGCTTCATGAGATTGGGATTCAATGGTCTTCACCCTCTACTCAAACGAAGACTTCTGGTCAGCATGTTGAACTCATGCTTTTTAGATCCTCCTTAAGCTTTGCAGCCTCAACTTGAAACCTAGTAGATTTTTCCTTAGCAGCCTCAGGCCTCTTTTTCTAAGACTGGATGTCAAACTTTGTCTTGGAGTTATACTTAGCATTTTGTCCTTTATAATTAATCGCTATATAGCCTGACCAGTAGGAGTTGAAACATAGTGTACTCATCAGTTCACCATGAGTGTGATAATCAATGTCCTCAATATCATTCTTATTAATCATTATAGCGGTAGAACTTGAACTTCGCTGAGGAGAAGATATGGGGATAACACACAAGGGTTGCTGAAATGGCAAACAGGTCGAGTGTGTAATATTCAAAATGGGGGATTTTTAACACATAGTTTCTAATTTTGTTCATTATACTCTTAATACTAGAAACTAAGGGACTGGTGTTTGCATGCAAAAATAGAGTGACCAGAATCATGCTTTCCTTGGAGCTTGATTTTTCTTGTTCGCCATACAGAGCAGCCTGATAGAAATTGACTAGCAGGATTAAGCGAGTAGGGTTAAGCGAGCAGGATGAGGCGTGCATGCGTTCGACTAATAAGGAAGTCTAGTCAAAATCAGCTTCCCATCTTATTCGAAAATGTAGGGATTTAACCTTATCCTTAATGCCCATAGCTCCATGATTCAAGGAAGAGAGGGAAGCTAAATCTAAAGAAAAAGATCATGATCTCATAATTTAAGGGGGAATAAAGGTAAAATTCTATCAAAAAAATCCACTTATTTGAAATCTAAGGGATGGGGATTTGAACTCCTATAAAAACTCTAAGAAGGGATAAGAAAAGACACAAAATTTTGACTACAAAAAGCCGTACATAAGATTACGAAATTTAATGGAGGGGATAGGGATAATCTTTTAAATAGGACATCAAGCCTTATCAATATAAAAGTTTCTTCATATTAAAAGCTCTCATTCTTCTTTTCTTTTCTTTGTTCTGAATCCATTTTCTTTTCTTAGTTTAATTTTACATAAAATTATACACTTGGTTATCCATGAAATCATTAATAATGACTTGAGCATTAGAGGGTCAACGCTAGAAAAACTTTCGACGCCTTTAACCATTTTTTCTAATTGCAGGAACATAATAACGCAGGATTGTGCTTGTCAGAATGGAGTTGTTGGTCACCAACTTTTGCTCAGAATGTAGGAGAAAGGCAGGAAACCGTCTATACTAAAATAAATTTAAATGTTGGCATTGGAATCGGTAGGTAAACATGACACAACATTGGTATCACATGATATCTATGATTATATATGTGTATGTACATATATGTATATATATATATATATATATTATCATGTATACATTACAAACATTGCAAATAAAGAGTAATAATATTTGAACCCCTTAAGATATCTCTTCAACCCCTATTTTTTGATAAAGTTATTTATTTATTTTCCCTCTCTAGACATCACTAATCCACCATGATCATTTTATTGCATTAGATGCTATCCATTGTTGGGGAAAAAGATGTTGAAGAATGCAATTCAAACTTGATGAGCTGAATTTTGGGTGCAGTAGTTAGTTCGAAGGTCATTGAATGCTGTAGGTGAAGACTAAGAGCAATAATGGTGGATGATGTCTATTTTCATGCATGAATGGCAATGATTTATACCAAGATTTTGGTAGTATTAGAAATTGAAAAATGCATGCGTAAAAGAATAAAATTTGGTGGCCCAATTTATGTAGCTAATATTGGACAAAAAAAGAACAAAAATATTGTTAATTATGTTGTTTGTGCTAGCTTTTAAAAGTTAAAAATAAAAAACATTATTTTAAATTTTAATAAGAGTAATTTTAAAATTTTATTAAAAATGGGGGTTGAAGAGATATCTTGAGGGGGTCAAATATCATTACTCAACAATAAATAATCCAACCCATTATCCGTAGTTGATTTCCAAGCCCAATTCTTAAAAATACTCCACAACACGCTGGAAAGTTCGAACCCTAGCTTCAACCTTAGAAACAAGGTGAGGATAGAGGAGGTGCCCATAACTCAAAATTTTAGGTAGTACATCTTGTTGATCTTTGTTTTTCCAGCGTGTCTTCAAGCGAGTGCTTGAGCCTCCAAATAGTGCCTCGAACCTTGAGCAGTGCCTTCAAGCGAGTGTCTCGAACCTTACGCTCGCGGATAGCTACAGTATCCAGAAACCTCAGCTCGCGGTTAGCTCGAGCTCGATCAGGTCTGCCTTCTTCTTCCTGTTCTGCTGTCTTTTCCAGAACGATGATCTCCGGACACTGTACTCACGAAAAGCAGGTCGGGGGTTGCGGGCGTGTTCGCGAAAACCCTCCAACGCTTCAAGTCGATGTCGGGTTGTTCTTTTGGTATCTCCTTTAATGAAGGAGGCCGGAAAGATAAAAGGGATATTTTCGCCCTCCCTTTTGAATGATTATTGTGTTTTCAAAGAATCCGGATAAGTGGAATTAGAATAGGAAGAACACTGTATGAGTTCATGGATCCTTTACGAATTAAATTTCCAACCCTTATAACGTTCCCTTCGTTTCCTTTTATACTTCATTTTTCCCGCTCTTTCCATTTCCAGTCTGTTCACTCCCATGTTGGTGGTGTACGGGTCCCTCGGCAGTAGAGATCGGCGTAATATTCCTCAGGGATGCGTGGCTGTCTCCTTAACCCGGTTCACGTGGCTAGGTCACTATGTCGGGCATGTGCGCTAGGAATGATTACACAGTAGGGGCATGTCTGAGCCATCGGTATGATATCACCACCATTCCATGTAGGACCACAGTCGATCATTAAAGGTGTGCGGGATTACGAGAAAGCGGGTTGGGTGACCGGCAGGGTCTTGTCGGTGTGCTCGAGGACTAATATTTGCGGCGGAGGAGAAGTGCTCGGGGATCGATCTTGACCGGCTTTGGCGGGAGAAGCGGCCTCGGCGGGTCCCTTGCCCGCTCGAGGGCTCGGGTCGCTCTGAACTCCTCGACCTTGACCAGCTTTGACCGGGAGAGAAGACCTCGAGCTGGTGAGGTCGCTTTTATACAAGTAGTCGGGCCTTCTGTTCAAGCTAGGCCATCACTGGGCGTTTATTCGAACTAGAAGGGCCTCGAGAAGACCTGCCCGATATTACCCAAACACCAGTCCCCCAGTTTCTAGTCTTTTGAGTGAAACGAGATAAGGCTGGACACTCATTAATGATGGGCCGAATTCGCGGCCTTTTAATTGACACTCGCTAGGCACCGTCCTGCCTAAGACTTAGGCTTCGGGACTTCTAGCCGTAGCGTTCTTCGCGAGCTGCTTCTGCTCGGGGCTTTTAATTGACCCTCGCTAGGCACCGTCCTGCCTAACACTTAGGCTTTGGGACTTCTGGCCGTAGCGTTCTTCACTGTTGCTTACGCTCGGGCTTTTAATTGACCCTCGCTAGGCACCGTCCTGCCTAACACTTAGGCTTTGGGACTTCGGTCGTAGCGTTCTTCATGATGCTGCTCGCTCGGGCCTTTAATTGACCCTCGCTAGGCACCGTTCCGCCTAACAATTAGGCTTTGGGACTTCTGGCCGTAGCGTTCTTCACGTGCTGCTTCTCTCGAGCCTTTTAATTGACCCTCGCTAGGCACCGTTCCGCCTAACACTTAGGCTTTGGGACTTCTGGCCGTAGCGTTCTTCACGAGCTGCTTCTGCTCGGGCCTTTAATTGACCCTCGCTAGGCACCGTCCCGCCTAACACTTAGGCTTTGGGACTTCTGGCTGTAGCGTTCTTCTTGAACTTCTGCTCGAGCCTTTTAATTGACCCGAGCTTCTTCTGATATCACTCCCGCTCCGGTCTTGATTGACCCGAAGCTTGGCACAGTCCGCTCTAATGACTTAGGCTTTGGGACTTCGGCCAGGAGTTCTTCTTGAACTTCGCTCGAGCCTTTTAATTGACCCGAGCTTCTTCGGCATTACTCCCTGCTCTGGTCTTCAATTGACCCGAGCTTGGCACCGCCCCGCCTAATGACTTAGGCTTTGGGACTTCTGGCCAAGCAGTTCTTCTTGAACTTCTGCTCGAGCCTTTTAATTGACCCGAGCTTCTTCTAACATTACTCCGCTCCGGTCTTCAATTGGCCGAGCTTGCACCGCCTGCCTAATGACTTAGGCTTTGGGACTTCTGGCCAAGGAGTTCTTCTTGATTTTTGCCTTTCATCTTGAACTTACATTATGAATGCTTTTTTATTCTTACATACATTTATACTTTTACATATCCCATTTTGGGAAGAAATTTTACATTAGCACTATACAATACAAGGAGACTTACTGGAAATACTTCCTCAGGAGTTGTGCGTTCCACGGCCTCTTGACCTCTCGTCCGTCCGGATGAGTTAGCCGGTATGCTCCTGGTCCCGCTAATTGAGTGACTCGATGAGGGCCTTCCGATTTGGTCCTAGTACACCTTGCCTCGGGTCGCTTAGTGCTGCGGTTGATTTTCCTCGGCACCGATCACCCACTGGAGCCGGCGAATGTGTACATTTTGGTTGTAATAACGAGCCACTCTCTGTTGATACTACGAGATCTTAGCGGATACCCTTTCCCTCTTTCTTCCGGCAAGTCGAGACCTGCGCACATATGCTCGTTGTTTTGCTCCTCGTTGAAGTGCTCTCGTCGAGTGTGTCCCCATTCCTATCTCGGTGGGAACCAGCTGCTCGTGCCCAAACGCCAAGGAGAATGGGGTCTCTCCGATGGCCGTTTTGTGCATGGTTACGTAAGCCCACAAGACACCGGCAGCTCGTCCACCCGAGCTCCTTTTGCTCGCCCGATCTTGTCTTGAGGCGTTTTATAGTTTTATTCGCGGCCTCTGCTTGCCCGTTGGCTGCGGGTGTGAGGAGAGCAAAACTTGACTCTATTCGAGTTACGGCGAAGTCTACGAACTTGCCATTATCAAGCGCCTCCCATTATCGGTGACTAACGCATGGGGATCCCGTACACGCAAATCACATTCTTCCGAATGAAGTCGGTGGTTTTACCTTCAGTGATCTTGCTTAAGGCTCCACTTGACCCGTTTGGTGAAATAATCAATCGCTACTATGGCATGGGTGGCGGATGCTTTCCCGCCGGTGATGGCCCGATCAAATCAATTCCCAGTTGAGCAAGCGGCCATGGCGAATTCATCACCGTAAGGTTTTCCGGAGGCTGAGTTAGGTAGTTGGCAAAGCTCGGCAACTCTTGCGACTTCTTGTCTTCTCTCGAGCATCTTGATGCATGCGAGGCCAAAAGTATCCTTGCCTCGAGGCCTTGAAAGCCGAGGACCTCGCGCTGAAATGATTTCCACAGACTCCCTCGTGTATCTCTCGGAGGACATAATCGGCCTCCTCTTGGTCTAAACACTGCAGCGAGGGAGAGTGTACCCTCGTCTATATAAGACTCCATCGATGAGAGTGTACCTGGCTGCTTTGCACCTCAACTTCCTTGCCTGCTTCTTATCGGCCGGCACTGTCCCTTCCTTGAGGTAAGAAATGATCGGCTCCATCCAGGTGTTGCTCGTCGATAGGCTCATCACCTCGTCCTCCTGCTCGATGCTCGGCGGTCTTCATTCAAAGGGATAGACTTTGGAAACTTGGGGTCCGATGCGGCTGCCATGCGAGCTATCATATCTGCTCGAAAATTCTTCCCCCTTGGGATCTGTTCCACCTCGACAGCTCGGAAATTCCCCATTAGCTGCCTTACCTTCTGAAGGTAGGCGTCCATCTTCTCCCCCTTTGCCTGGAAGCTCTCGTCGAGGTGATTTGTTACCAGCTGCGAGTCCGTTCGAGCTTTACTCTTCTGCTTTTACTCTTGAGCGAGCTTCGATCCGCTATTACTGACCGTACTCGGCATGATTGTTGGTGACTTGAACTCTAATCTCACGCGTATTGCATCTCGGCCCTTACGGACTTAGGAGCACAACTCACTGCTCCTGCTCACGACTTCCACGGGATCCATCTCTGTGACTATCCGGTGTTGGTCGAGGCACAGGGACTCGGTGTGGGCTCGCTCTCAGTCTCCTTATCCACTTGCAGTGCACTCGACCACGAAGTCAGCTAATGACTGTGCTTTTATGGCTGTTCGGGGCTGGTAATTAATGTCGAACTCGCTCAGCTCCACTGACCATTTTACCGGCCTCCCAGAGGTTTCAGGCTTGCACAGAGTTTGCCTAAGTGGTTGGTTTGTTAGAACCACCTTGAATGTGCTGAAAATAAGGTCTCGACTTTCGAGCAGCTGTGACGGGGCGGTGCCCACTTCTCCATAGGTGGATCACGGGTCTGCTTCTATCAGCGCTTCTGCTCGTGTAATAAGCAGTCTTGTACCACGACTCCTCCCTTACAGGCCCGAGCTCGTTGCCCGTTGGGACACGGCTAAGTATAAAGCAGTACCTCTCTTACTCGAGGTGTTGGCGATAGTGGAGCTTTCAACAAATACTCTTTCAGTTCTTTGGAATCAGCCTCGCATTCGAGCGTCCACTTTGTCTTCCTTCCTTCTTCATTTCCGGAAGAATACTCGGCATTTATCCAGTGGCTCGAGATACTGAACCTATTGAGGGCGCCTGGTTCTGCGGTCGGACTACTGTATCTCTTTGAGGTGCTGCAGGGACCTCATTTCCACCACTGCTCTTATCTTCTCGGGATTGGCCTCGATCCCACATGACTCACCATGAATCCTAAAATTTTCCAGAACCCACTCCAAAGCACATTTCTCGGGTTTAGCTTCATTCGGTACTTTCTTAAGAGTGCGAAGGTCTCCTCTAGATGTCTTACATGCTCCTCCGCGTCTTTAGACTTGGTGATCATGTCATCTACATACACCTCCATAGTCAGGCCGATCAATGGCTTGAAGACCTTGTTCACTAGCCTACGATACGTCGCCCTGCATTCTTTAAGGCGAAGGCATGACCTTGTAGCGATCTGATCACGATTGGTGATGAAGGCTGTACACTCCTCGTCTGATTGGTGCATGGGAATTTGGTTATATCACGAGAATGCATCCATGAAACTAAGCGACCGTGCCTACTAGTAGAATCCACCAGTTGATCTATCTTCGGTAGTGGAAAGCTATCTTTTGGGCAAGCCTTGTTCACATCTGTGAAATCAACACACATTCTCCATTTCCCACTTGCCTTCTTCACCAGCAGCACATTCGCAGTTAATGGCTTCGTATCTCTCCTGGTTGATGCATCTCCTCTTCTGCCTCACTGGCTTAGCATCTCTCCGTACTGCCAGCCTATGACACGCCACTTCTGGGTCGATCCCAGGCATATCTTCGTGTGTCCATGTTAACACATCTGCATGTGCTCGCAGACATTCCACCAACTTTTCCTTTAATGGCACGCTAAGGCCGAGCCGATTCGGACTTTCTTCTAGGGTCTCCTGCTCTTACCTCGACCTCCTCCAACTTCTCGGTAGGCTCTTGCCTTCCAGTTCCTCGAGTCCCCCTCGTGTCCGGTGAGATTATCTGCATAGTTTCTTTGGCGACTACTGGTGTAGACTCCTCGCCACCCTTTGGCTGCCTTTACGACTCCTACGGCCCCGTTTACTCGATACTTTAGGGCCAATTAATGGGTCGACAGCACGCACTGGCTGATCCTCATAAATGGCCTCCCTATAATTGCCTGGTATGGGCTGGTTTCATCTACTACCACGAAATCCAGCATCATGTTCTTCTCGAACGGCCTCGAGCCCATGGTTACTGCCAACTTGATGATTCCCAGGGGTATTAGCTTTCCCCCCGAATCCTTTCAATGAAGTGCTCATCTGCTCGAGGCTCGCCTCTTATTCCTAAATCCTCGAGTGTGGATTTGAAGAGAATATCCACTAGAGCTCCACGAGTCGACCAATATTCGATCAACTTCCTTGTTCGCTACATTGGCTTTTACCACGGGGCATCCTCGTGAGGTCTGACACCCCCTCTTCATCTTCGATCCAGTCCACATGATTGGCACTGCAGAACCTTGGCCTTCTTGGCGGCGAGGGCAATGAACAAGACTTCTCGGCCGGCGGCGATACTGCGATAATTTTTCGGGCCTATTGGAGCTTCCCGCCATCGTTGGCCCACCGAAATTACTCTCGTGGACGATGGCTCAGTGTCTATTTAGTAGCCTGGTCGCCTTCTCGGTGATGTTCGACCACCGGGTGCCCTCGCTTCTACGAACTCGTCCGGTATCGATTTCGACCGGATCCTCCACTGGTTTTTAAATCACGACCTTGTGATGTGGTGTGGCCGTGGTCTCCATGGAAGCAGCGAGCGCCCCTGCTCTATCTGCTGGTGGCGTGGTCATCGGCGTTTGAGGGCTTAGCGGTCCTCGCTCCTCGACCACTTGAAGTATCTCTTGAGTGATACCTTCAACCTCAGTATCTTGTCCATAGCGGGGCTCTGTTCCACTACTTGTATCGCCTTATCCTCGGGAAGCTTCTTGGTGGGGTGGCAATGAGCGATCACCCTGTTGTGGCTCACTCGAGTCTGCTCGGTGGTCGGTTGCGGGGTGTGTGGCCATTATGGCCTTTGTACTCTCTGTGATCCCGGTCAGGAGACTGCGAGGTGGCTGGGGGACCATCCATGGCGGGGAACTCTACGATATGGGTTGTACTGAGGCGGCCGGTCTCTCGCTGCCTTTGGAGCTTGTGTCCCTCGGGCAGGGCCCCCATTCTCCTTCCTTCTTGTTCCATCGACCTGCTCACTTCTCGGTTTGGCGGCTTTTCTTCTTCGATTACCATATCCGGCTTTACTTGCTCGTGCAGCGTCCGAATACTGAGCGGATCGAAGGACTCACAGATTGTACCATGGTCTCCCATTCGGATCCCATCCTTCGATCCTCTCAGAGCTTGGGGATGGTTGAGCGCACCAAGATCTAGGACCGATCTATGGTATCTTCGACAAACTCCGGAAGGATTCCCTCTTCTACGTCTCACTTAAGCGACTCCATCATGTCATCCTCGAGGGTTCTGCGCCCGGGATTGCTCTGCGAACTCCCTGCACATCTGTTCAAAGCTCAAGATGCTTCCCCGTGGGAGCCTGCGGTACCATTCCCTCGCTCTTCCTTCCAGGGTGAGCGGGAAGGCCCGGCACCTCTGAGCTGCTGACAATCCTTGCACCCCCGTCATGTCGTTGAACCGTTCTATGTGCACTAACGGATCACTTTTCCCGAAAACTTCAGATCTGGGAAGCGGAAGTCACGTGGGATCGTGACATTCATGATCTCCGTTGAGAGTGGAGATTCGTTATCCAGCATTATTCGCCAGCTTGGGCTCTTTCCGTTCCCGGAGGTCTTCTACAACTTGTGCCAACCTGCGCACCTCCCCCTCCAACTCTTCCGCACGAGAGGTCGGGGCTGTGTCCTGCAAATGCTGACGAGACCCCCTTTCCTCCATGTTTGTCTCTTGCCTTACTGCAACATTTGGTGCCCTAGGTCTTTGGGCTTCATCTCCTATATTTTCCGAACATGAGCATTTCCTCGGCTGGACTCCGGGACATCATTACATGTTTTTCTCTGTCCTTCCTTGAGTTCTTGCAACAGGGAGGTCAGAGTCTCCATCTGTTTCTCCATCCGATCCATTCTTTCCTGGATCTCCTTGTTCCAGGCCTCATTGGCCACTTCTCTCAAAGTTCTTGATTCTTACGGACTTACTCCTCTTGATTGTTTCCCTCATCGTCGCGTTGTGTATCTTGAATGTATTAGGAAATCACGATTTTTGTCTCGATCCCGAGACGGCGCCAAAAGATGTTAATCTTTGTTTTTCAGCGTGTCTTGAAGCGAGTGCTTGAGCCTCCAAATAGCGCCTCGAACCTTGAGCGGTGCCTTGAAGCGGTGTCTCGAACCATACGCTCAGCGGATAGCTACGATATCCGGATACCTCGGCTCGCG
>CM046816.1:10255570-10269034 GCA_025617385.1 Murraya koenigii
GTCTTCGTTTCAAGGATAGACTTTGGAAACTTGAGGTCCGATCACGGCTGCCATGCGAGCTATCATATACCTTGAAAGTTCTTCCCGCAGGATCTGTTCCACCTCGATGACTCGGAAATTCCCGTTAGTTGCCTTACCTTATGAAGGTGGCGTCCGTCTTCTCCCGCTTTGCACGGAAGCTCTCGTCGGGGTGATTCGTTACCAGCTGCGAGTGCAGTTAGAAGCTTTACCTCCTCTGCTTTTACTCTTGGGCGAGCTTCGATCCTGCTATTACGACTTCGTACTCGGCACTGATTATTGGTGACTTGAACTCTAACCTGACTTTCAGACCCTGTGACCGGGGCGGTGCCGACTCTCCATTGGTGGATCTAGGGTTTACGCTTTTAGCAGCTTCTGCTCGTATAATAAGCAGTCATGTACCCTAACTCCTCCCTTACAGGCCCGGGCTCGTTGCGCATTGGGACCTGACCAAGTATAAAGCAGTACCTCTCGCTCTCGAGGTGTTGGCGATAATGGAGCTTTCAGCGGATACTCTTTCAGTTCTTTGGAGCACTACCTCGCGTTCGAGGTCCACTTTGTCCTCTACCCTGCTTTATTTCCTAGAGAAGACTCGGCACTTATCCAGTGGCTCGAGATCATGAATCTGTTGAGGGGCCTTGGGTTCTAGGTCGGACTACTGTATCTCGCTTGAGGTGCTGCGGGGACCTCATTTTCACCATTGCTCTTATCTTCTCAGGATTGGCCTCGATCCCACAGTGACTCACCATGAATCCTAGAATTTTCCAGAACTCACTCCAAGGCACATTTCTCAGGTTTAGCTTCATTAGGTATTTTCTTAAAAGTCACGAAGGTCTCCTCTAGATGCCTACATGCCCTCCGCGTCTTTAGACTTGGTGATCATGTCATCTACATACACCTCCGTAGTCAGAGCCGATCAATGGCTTGAAGACCTTGTTCACTAGCCTGCGATCGTCGCCCTGCATTCTTTAGGTAGAAGGCATGACCTTGTAGCGATCTGACCCACGATTGGTGATGAAGGCTGTACACTCCTCGTCGATCGGTGCGTGGGAATTTGGTTATATCACGAGAATGCATCCATGAAACTAAGCGACCGTGTCTGCTTGTAGAATCCACCGGTTGATCTATCTTCGATAGTGGAAAGCTATCTTTTAGGCGAGGCTTTGTTCACGTCTGTGAAGTCGACACACATTCTCCATTTCCAGCTTGCCTTCTTCACGGCACCGCATTCGAGATCCATTCGGGGTAGGATACCTCCCGTATGAATCCAGCTTTAGCGACTTTTCAACCTCGCGAGTTGATGGCTTCGTATCTCTCCTGGTTGGCGCATCTCCTCTTACGCCTCATTGGCTTAGCATCTCTCCGTCTTGCCGACTGTGACACGCCACTACGGGTCGATCCGGGCATATCCTCGTGCGTCCATGCGAACACATCTGCGTGTGCTCGCGGACATTCCACTGACTTTTCCTTGACGGCTCGCTGAGGCCGAGCTGATTCGGACTTTCTTCTCGGGGTCTCCTGCTCTCACCTCGACCTCCTCCGACTTCTCGGTGGCTCTTGCCTTGGTTCCTCGAATCCCCCTCGTGTCCAGTGAGGTTATCTGCATAGTTTCTTTAGCGGCTACTGACGTAGCGACTCCTCGCTACCACTTTGGCTGCCTTTTACGACTCCTACGGCCCCGTTTACTCGATACTTTAGGGCCAAGTAGTGGGTGGATATGCCGCATTGGCTGATCCTCATAAATGGCCTCCCTAGAATTGCACGGTATGGGTTGGTTTCATCTACTACCACGAAATCCGGCATCATGTTCTTCTGCGAAGGCCTCGAGCCCATGGTTCTTGCCGAACGATGATTCTAGAGGTATTAGCTTTCCTCCCGAGATCCTTTCAAGGAAGTGCTTTCGTTTGCTTTCGAGTGTGGATTTGAAGAGAATATCCACAGAACTCCACGAGTCGACCGGTATTCGATCAACTTCCTTGTTCGCTACTGTTGGCTTTTACCACGGGGCATCCTCGTGGAGTCTGACACCCCTTCCTCGTCCTCCTCAGTCCACATGATTGGTACCTGCAGAACCTTGGCCTTTTGGCAGCGAGGCGATGAACAAGACTTCTCGGTCGGCGGCGGCATACTGCGATGGTTTTTCGAGCCCTATTGGAGCTTCACGCCATCGTTGGCCCTCACGAGATTACCCTCGTGGATGGTGGTTCAGTGTTTATTTCGTAAGCCCGGTCACCTTCCTCAGTGCTTGCTTCAACCACCGGGTGCCCTCCTCCTACAAACTCATCCAGTGCAGATTCTCAACGGATCCTCCACTGGTTTTCAAATCACGGCATTGTGATGTGGCGTGGCCGTGGTCTCCATGGAAAGGCGAGCAGCCCCTGATCCGCTTGCTAGCTGGCTTGGTCATCGACGTTGGAGGGCTCAGCAGTCCTCGCTCCTCAGCCACTTGAAGTATCTCTTCAAGCGATACCTTCAGCCTCGTATACTGTTCGTAAGTAGGGCTCTGTTCCACCACTTGTATCGCCTCATCCACTGGGAAGCTTCCGGTGGGGTGGCAATGAACGATCGACCTGTTGTGGCTCACCTCGAGTGCGCTTGATGGCTGGTTGCGGGATGTGTGGCCATCATGGCGCTTGTACTCTCTGTGATCCGGCCGGAGACCTGCGAGGTGGCGGGGGACCATCCGTGGTGGGGAGCTCTACGATATGGGTTGTATGCAGGCAACCCGGTCCCTCTTGCCTTTGGAGCTTGTGTCCCTCGGGCGGGACCCCTTTCTCCTTCCTCCTTGCTCCGTTGACACTGCTCGTTCCTCGGTTTGGCGGCTTTTCTTCTTGATTACCATATCCGGTTTTACACCGCTCATACAGCGTTCGAATACTGAGCGGATCGAAGGACTCGAAGATTATACCATGGTCTTCCCATCCGGATCCCATCCTTTAATCCTCTCAGAGCTTGGGGATGGTTGAACGCACCAAGATCTAGGACCGATCTATGGTATCTTCTGACAAACTCCTGGAGGGATTCTCCCTCTTTCTGCCTCACTTCCGACAGCTCCATCATGTCATCCTCAAGGGTTACTGCGCCCCGGAATTGCTCTGCAAACTCCCTGCACATCTACTCAAAGCTCAAGATGCTTCCCCGTGGGAGTCTCCGGTACCATTCCCTCGCTCTTCCTTCCAGGGTGAGCGAGAAGGCCCGGCACCTCTGAGTTGCTGACAATCCTTGCACCCCCGTCATGTCGTTGAACCGTTCTATGTGCACTAATGGATCACTCTTCCCTGAGAATTTCAGATCTGGGAAGCGGAAGTCACGTGGGATCGTGACACTCATGATCTCCGTCGAGAGTGGAGATTCGTTATCTAGTATTATTCGCCAGCTTGGGCTCTTTCCATTCCCCCGGAGGTCTTCCACAACTTGCGCCAACCTGCGCACCTCTCCTTCCAACTCTTCCGCGCGAGAGGTCGGGGCTGTGTCCTGTAAGTGCTGACGGGACCCCATTTCCTCCACGTTGGTTTCTTCCCTCGCTGCAACATTCGGTGCCCTAGGTCTTTGGGCTTCATCTCCTACATTTTCTCGAACAGGAGCATTCCTGCGGCTGGACTCCGGGACATCATTACATGCTTTTCTCTGTCCCTACCTGAGTTCTTGCAATAGGGAGGTCAGAGTCTCCATCTGTTTCTCCATCCGATCCATTCTTTCCTGGATCCCACTATTACGGGCCTCATTGGCCACTTCTCTCAAAGTTACTGATTCTTTTGGACTTACTCCTCTTCTGTTGTTTCCCCTCATCGTTGCGTTGTATATCTTGAATGTATTAGGAAATCAGGCTTTTTGTGCCGATCACTACAGACGGCGCCAAAAGATGTTGATGCAGTTTTTCCCGCGTGTCTTCAAGCGAGTGCCTCGAACTTTACGCTCGTTGATAGCTACGGGATCCGGAACCCTCGACTCATGATTAGCTCGAGCTCGAGCGGGACTGCCTTCTTCTTCCTATTCATTGTCTCTTCCGAATGGTGATCTCCCGGACTTGTACTCACGTAAAAGCAGGATCGGGGGTCGCCGGGCGTGTTCGTGAAAATCCTCCGACGCTCAAGTCGATGTCGGGTTGTTCTTTTGGTATCTCCCTTAGTGAGGGAGACCGGAAAGAAGAAAGGGATATTATTTCGCCCTCACTTTTGAATGGATATGGTGTTTTCAGAGAATCAATGTAAGGAAAGTCAGAATAACCTGTATAAGCTTTTGTAACTCTTGTGAATTAATTTTTTCAACCTCTGTAACGTATCCGTTTGTTTCCTTTTATACTCCATTTTTCCGCTCTTTCCATTTCCAGTTGTCCACTCCACGTTGGTGGTGTCGGGTCTCCACGACAGTAGGGATTGGCGTAATATTCCACAGGGATGCGCGGTTGTCTCCTTAACCCGATTCACGTGGCGGATCACCATGTCGGGCATGTGCGCTAGAAATGATGACACAGTGGGGCATATGCTCGACCATCGGTAATAGCACCGCCACCATACCACGTGGGGCTCCGGTCGGGACGTTAAAGGTGTGCGGGATTACGAGAAAGCGGGTCGGTGCCACTGGTCGGGTCCTACATTCCACTCGTCTCATGATCGCAGACCCGGTTGTGCTCGGGGACTTGATCTCTGCGGCGAGGAAAGGAGTGCTCGGTTCTCGACCTTGACCGGCTTTGGTCGGGTGGGCGACCTCGGCGAGCAAAGGAGCTCGGAGCTCGAGCGACCCTAATTCGTCGACCTTGACCAGCTTTGACGTCTAGTGAGGTCGTCTTCATGCAGACATTCGGTACGAGATTGAAACATGAAATGCATGCTGTTGAAACAAGCTGTGATTTAACGATTGTTTCTCTTTGATTAGTTGCAGAAATTGTAATCAAGAGATGTAAGTATAAATAACAGTTGGATTGTATCATTTTCAATTAATCAATAAGAAAAATTTAGATCTAAAAGTCTCTGGAACTTTCTTGTATTTTCTTAGACTTTCTCAGTAAACAAACGCCTTCATTTCTTTTTTCTTTTATGGTATCAGAGCCAACCATGGCCAGTTGAAGCAGTAGAACATCTAATTCAAATAAAAAAAATCTAATAATCAGTCATCACAGATCTCATTTTCATTGAACAAATTTCTTGTCATGGTGAAAGCTGTTGCTGATAAGCTTGCATGTGTTGGTAGTCCAATCTTTGAAAAGATTTGTTGATTCAAATCTTGAATACATTGGGGCTTGTATACTTAGATAATTCCCTCAATAATCACTGCAAACAAAATGGCTTATGATGATGCATATGCACGGCTCCTAACATATGAAGCTAGATTGGAACAAAATCAAAGTGCTAAAACTGCGTTCAATGCAAATTATGGAATGGTGAATGTGAATTACTCTCAGGCTATGGGTTACAATAGGAGAGGAGGTTATTAGGGACACTTAAATGTTGGCAACAAGACTTTCAATGCTGGCAGAGGTGTGTTGTTCAATGCTAATTCAAAGAAATTTTCTGGTGGTGGTCATGGCTATGGTCGAGGATAATTGATGCATGTGCCAAATTACAGTTACAGGCCAACGTTGTACAATAAAACCTTCATACTCCAGTGAAGGTGGATCTGATAAAAATGTATCAATGTGCCAGATTTGCCATAAATCAAGCCACACTCATCGATGCTTCTATCAGTAGATATGAGAATTATGTGCACGACCTAGAAACTTTGGAAGAGGAAGAGGTCAAATATCACACTATCTTACTAGTCTTGAGCCATATCTTGCACCATTTAAAGAGCCACATGCTGTTGATTACTCTAATTACCAAATGGCTGGTGTCAATTCCATGAATCAACAGTTTCATTCTTTTGAATATACTCATGGAGCTGTTTATGTTGCAAATTATGAAGGTCCAACTGATGAAGGCTAGTACCTTGATAGTGGAGCTCGCTCATCACCGACCAATAACATGGCAAATATGTAGATCATAGAGCAATTTAATGGATCAAATCAGCTCATAATTGGCAATGGACAAGGTCTGACCATAACTCATATTGGTGATGCATTTCTTACTTTTAAAAGGTCCAATATTAAACACGCACACACAAGACATTCCTCTCTAATACTCAAAAGATATTTTACTGATTCCTTCCTTTACTAAGAATTTGTTGAGCATTTCCAAACTTACTACTGATAATAACTTGTCTGTTGAATTGTTGGTCATATTTGTTTTGTAAGGGATACACTAAAGGGGCAAATACTGATGTTGGGGCTTGCTGATAAAGGATTATACTGACTGTTAATAAATCCTTCTTCAAACAAGTAGTCATCATATTTTCTTTCCTTTATGTCTTCTAGTCAATCACTTTCAATGTTGTCATGCTGTCATCTTCATTTTGTTAATAGTTCTGATACTGTGAATAAAACAACAGCATTGAAAACTTGTTATCAAACTGGGGTATCTTCTCCTAATTCGTCAGTCAATAAAGCTATATTGTTTCATAGAAAATTTGGTCATCCCAATTTTCACGTATTGTTGCATATGCTCAAAAATATTCAATCCATTCACTTTTCTGCATCTCAAATTCAACAGTCACATCAAACCATATGTGAAGCATGTCAAAAAGGTAAAATACACAGACTTCATTTTCCTATCGCAGATACCAAAACCTCCAAAGTCCTTGAGCTTATACATATAGACCTATGGGGACCTTCACCTACTGGGTTTAGAGATAATTATCAATATTATATCAGTGTTGTTGATGATATTAGTAGATACACTTGGATATATCCCTTGAAAGTCAAATCAGATGCATTGACAGTCTTTAAAATCTTTAAGTTGCCAGTAGAAAATTAGTTCAGCATATCTATTAAAATTCTACAATCTGATTGGGTAGGAGAGTATAGGCTTTTTACAGAACCCTTAAACTAGTCAGGCATTATATTTAGACATTCATGTCCATACACACACCACCAAAATGGATTAGGATGAGAGAAAACATAGACATATTGTAGAATTCGGTTTAACTCTTCTTGCTCAAGCTCAACTACCTTTTCAATGCTGGTGGGATGCATTTAATACATTAGTATATCACAGCAATAGACTGCATCTCCAGTTCTAAAACTCTTAACTCCACTTGAAAAGATCTTTCAACATAAGCCTGACTATAACATGCTAAAATGCTTTGGCTGTGCATGTTATCCTCACTTGAGGGATTACAATAAACACAAATTTGATTACCATTCTAGAAAATCCATATCCATAGGTTACAGTCCATCATATAAAGGGTACAAGTGTCTACATCCTTCAGGTTATGTCTATGTGGCTAGACATGTTGTCTTTGATGAGTTAACATTTGCATATGCAACAGGTTCTGCATTTCATAGTCATCAAAACTTGATCCCTATTTATCACGTTCAATTACTTATAAAAAAGTTTATCATCTTTCAACCTTACCTGTTATACCAATAATTCCCAATGACAGCCTTGATAATTCAAACTCTGCAAGTACTGAAGTCGGTAGCTCAAGCCATTCAATTTATCCTGAAAAACAAGAAGCAAATTAGAATTCACAGCAAGGTATTTTCAATAACTCTTTACCTTCACAAATACATATGCTAGTCAATGAACCTATACATCATTTGCCACCTCCTAAAAGTCCTAATCTTTCCAATCAACCATCACATGTTCATTCTCATCCACAAAAAGACATACATCAGATGATAACCAGAAGCAAAGCTGGTATCTTTAAACCTAAAGTATACATTGCTGCTCTCATTCACAATGAACCAAATACTATACAAGAGGCTTTGAGTGATTCAAGGTGGCTGCAAGCAATGAAGGAGGATAATAATGCTTTACCAAAACAAGATAGCCAGCAAGTTGTTGAGGTGTACAGAATCAAATATAACACTGATGGTAGTGTGGCTAAATACAAAGCCAGGCTGGTTGCTAAGGGTTTTCAACAAATAGCAGGGGTAAACTATTTTGAAACCTTTAGTCCAGTGATTAAACCAGGCACTTTTAGAGTTGTATTGAGTTTAGCAGTAATGAATCAGTGGAAGATAAGGCAGGTTGATGTAAATAATGCATTTCTTAATGGAGAGCTAACAGAAGAAGTATTTACATGCCAACGAGAGGGATTTATTGATGATCATAAACCAAATTTTGTGTGCAAGCTGTAGAAGTCATTGTATGGACTCAAACAAACTCCCAAAACTTGGTTTGATAAGCTCAAAGGCAGCCTGCTGCATTGGGATTTTGTCAATACCAGTTCAGATACCTCTGCTTTACGAAAGAAATACACCATCATTAATTTTTGTACTCATATATGTCGATGATATCTTAATCACAGTTCCAAGCACTTCATATTTGGAAAGCTTTATAGCCAAACTCAGCATTGTTTATGCTTTGAAAGACCTTGAAATACTGTCTTATTTCCTTAGTACTGGAGTGTTATATGATATAAATTGCATATATCTGTCACAGAAGAACTATGTGAGGGATCTATTGTCAAAAGTTGAAATGCTTGAATGAAAGGGAATTGACATTTCTGTTTGGGTAATATCGGGCAGGTCTTCTCGAGGCCCTTCCAGCTCGAATAAAATACCCCGAGGACAGCCTAGCTCGAGCAGAAGTCCCGACCATTGGCACAAAGACGACCTCTTTAGATGTCAAAGCTAGTCAAGGTCGAGGAATTCAGGGTCGCTCGAGCTCCGAGCTGCTTTGCCTGCTCGAGGTCGTCCACCCCAGTCAAAGATAGTCAAAGTCGAGGAATTCAGAGTCGCTCGATCTCCGAGCTCCTTTGCCTGTTCGAGGTCGTCCACCCCGGTCAAAGCTAGTCAAGGTCGAGGAATTCAGAGTCGCTCGAGTTCCGAGCTCCTATGCCTGCTCGAGGTTGTCCACCCCGGTCAAAGCTAGTCAAGGTCGAGAACCGAGCACTCCTTTCCTGCTCGCAGAAGGTGAGTCCCCGAGCACAACTGGGTTGCGCCAGTCATGGGTCAAATGGAATGTAAGACCGGCCGGGCAGCCAGACCCGCTTTCTCGTAATCCGGCACACCTTTTAATGTCTGACAAGGGCCCCACATGGTATGGTGGTAATACTATTGCCGATGGCCGGCACATGCCCCCACGGTGTCATCATTCCTAGCGCACATGCCCAACATGGTGATCTAGCCACGTGAACTGGGTTAAGGAGACAGCCGTGCATCCCCAGAGAATATTACGTCAATCCCGGCTGTCAGAGGGACCCAGACACCTCAAGCGCGGGAATGGACGGTCGGGAGAGTAAGAGCGGGAAAAATGGAGTATAAAAGAAAGCAAACGGGTACATTACAAGGGTTGGAAAAATTCATTCACAAGGGTTACAAAAGCTTATACAGGTTCTTCCAATTCTGATTTCTCTTGTCTGGATTATCTGAAAACACCATATTTATTCAAAAGGGAGGGCGAAAAATATCCCTTTCATCTTTCCGGTCTCTCTCACTAAGGAGATACCAAAAAGAACAACCGATTCTCGACTTGAGTGTCGGAGGGTTTCGCTGGAACACGCTGCGGCTACCCCGACCCTGTTTTACGTGAGTGCAGTCCGGAGATCTCCATTCGGAAAAGACGAGTGGAACAGGACGAAGGAGGCAATCCTGCTCGAGCTGGAGCTGGTCGTGAGCAGAAGGTTTGAGGCACTGTTTGAAGACACGCGGGAAAAACTGCATCAACAATTTCTATGAGTACTAGAACCAAGTTGAAGAAAGTGGCTCAAGGAGATCTTGGATACCATCTTGAAGAGCCTACACACTATAGGAGTATAGTTGGAGGCATGCAGTACTTAAAACTTATCAGACCAGAAATTGCCTTTGCTGTCAACAAACTCAGTCAATATGTTTCTGCCCCAACTCTACAACACTTAATGGCATGTGAAAGGGTTTTAAGATATCTAAAATCCTCTAAAGACTATGGCTTAAAATTTATGAGAGAAGGAAGCATGGAGTTCATTGGTTTTACAAATGCAGACAGGGCATGTGATTTGGATAACAGGAAATCAGTTGGACCTTATTGCAATTACTTAGTTAATAACTTGATCACATTGTCATCAGAGAAGTAATCCGTGAATAGAGCTATGGCTTCAGCACGTGCAGAATTAACTTGGTTACAATCATTGTTTACAGAACTGGGAGTGTGCTGCACAGGAAAGCCAATAACTTGGTGTGACAATGTCAGTACTACTGAATTGGCACCAAATACTGTTTATCACTTAAGAACAAAGCATATTGAAATAGATATGTACTTTATCAGAAATAAAGTGATTGCAGGGGAGCTTAGTATTCGTTATGTGCCAAGTGAAGAACAAGTAGCTGATATAATAACTACACCTCTTTCATTTGTTAGGTTCAATTACTTGAGAGCCAAGCTCAATGTACTTCTCTATCCATTGAGGTTGAGGGGGGCTGTTAAAGTAGCTCATTATGGAGAATAGAAGAAAGAGAAGTTCAAATTGAAGAATTATGCAGAGCATTGTAATGCCAGCTCAGCTCAGTTAGTTAAAGTCTGTTAATAAACATGAAACGCATGTTGTTGAAACAAGCTGTGATTTAACGATTTTTAATTAAGAGATGTAAGTATAAATAACAGCTGTATTGGATCATTTTCAATTAATCAATGAGAAGAATTCAGATCTAAAAGTATCAGGAACTTTCTTATATTTTCTTAGACTTTCTTAGGAAACAAACACCTCTGTTTCATTTTTCTTTTAATCATCACTCATTTATACATTCAATAGATTTTCCAGGACACCCTTTATATATATATACAAACACATGCATCATATACCACAACCAACACCAAGTCCTCATCAATATCTCTATAAGCAATCTTTTGCTTTCTTCTCTCACGTGTCATCTTTGATCTTCATCACCTGCAAAGCCATGGCAATTCGTTTTCCAAGTGTCTCAAATGCTAAAGTCCCTCGCAGTCTATTTTGGGGAGAGATCACAAAAGAAGGGATTCATAACTCTTGTGTCATTCTTGAACCAGCCTTCATTTCAAGAATTATTAACTAAACCTGAGGAAGAATTTCGTTACAATCATCCAATGGGTGGTCTCACCATTTCCTGCAGAGAAGACATCTTCATTAATCTCACTTCTCGCTCGAATGGATCATGATGCTGCTCTAAAAAGCAACGAGTGGTGATATGGCAATTTTGTTAATTCTTGCACAAATCATTTTTCTTTGTTTACGCAGTAGATTGGATCCAATGGGGAACGTTACCCATATGAGAGATTAGTTGTCCAATTCATTCATTAATTATTTTTTTCACATTTTGTTCTGAATGAATTTTTTTTTTGGTTATCATTCAATACGTATAGCTTCTTATGCTTCCAAGATAATATGTTCTTCTAAAGTTTTAATGCCATTCCTTCAAATTACTTTCACAAGTCGCAGCGTCCATAGAGAGATTCGAGTCTTCGACCTCATTCGTTAGTCCACCACTACGCTAATTAGTCATTTGCAGGTGTCAAGAATAACCTGGAATGCGGATCAAATTGCTTTATATCGTCGTTTGTATTTTGTATTTCCAAAATCGTTTCAATAATTTTTGTTTACTGCCTAAAGATCTGAATTTTCAATGCTTATGAATTTTCAAATTGTTATCATGCAATTTTGAACACTATTTGTGTAGTGATTGATCTGCTCTGTATGTTTAACTAGATCATACATTGCCCAAGATCATTGGACAGATCAATCAAGTTGTACAAACCAAATGAAGATCATAGATGATTCGAAATTGGTACAAGAGCATTCAGCAAGATCTAAGTAACAAGATTTAACAAGAATCAACAAAAGATAATTGAACAAAACATAGCAGATTTAATGTTGTTCGGCTATGATTACATAACCTACATCCACGGGACAAGCTATCATTGTGAGATTTATTGATGAATCAATGGAGAAATTACATACAAGTATAACTTTCTCTCACTAAATCTCTCTCTACAATGCTCTCAAAATTGTTAACAAACTGGCTCACTCATCAACTTATATAGCATTAGAGAATCTGTACAACAAACTAAAGTGGCCAACAAACTTAACTCTCTCCAAGCTGCTCTACATGCAGCTCACTTACCGGAAAGATATAACCAAAACGCCACAAGCTATGCCGTTTTGAATACATAGTCAAGAGAATCTGATTGAGGGAAACCATAACGATCTCCTAGGCTGTTATTTTTGTACAATAGTTTACAATATTGTGAGTTTAAATATGAGTGCGACTATGGGCACCCCTCTAATTATCAAAATCCCTTTTCTTTATTGACCTCATTAAAATATTTTAAAATGATATAAATTATCCTTAATTAAAGCTTATTAGTGTGAATCACATTCTTCAATTTTTATTTATTTTTATCATAAAAAAATGGGACTTCAATTCAAAAGAAAAACATATTTCAAAGAGCTGTTTTTTATTATAGTCTGAAGTTTCAATAGTTTCAAGCTTAATTCCCTGTTTGCCTTCGGCTTTCTTAGCTACTTTTACTATCTTAAGAAATATGAAAATTAATTTTAGATGAAGGGAAATCTTGAGTAGTGAATCCACCAGTGTAATCCATGACATCTACATCATCACAAAGAATGGCATCCGTGATAGAACTTTCCTCATTCACAACCATTATATAGATATTAAATAAGTTAATACAACTAAACTTGAAATGGCAAAACTCGAACAATAGTAATTTATTCAATAATAATCTATCGAACAATTAATGCTTGTTAAGTGGATATTTGTTTAGCACTGTTCAATATTCTCCCTATCCTTACAATTCGAAAATAACAATAAAATAATAACAACTTTGCTTTTTGGACGCAACAGTTTATCTAACATTGTATCAAATGCCAAGGTCTCTAATTTAATTCCCTTTATTTGCAAACTCTTTCAAGTATTTCCTTTTGAGCTTGTCTTCTGCCGAATCTACGAGGGTCTGTCATAAGTCTTTGTCTACCTTTCACTTGAGGAGGCCCATTAAAACTTATCTTAAATTCTATTGTCGGCATTTACCTATCAAATTAAACCTTTGGGTCAGATTAGTTTTATCATAAAATTTTTTAATTAAACTCATAAGTTAAGCTACTTGCAAGCAATCCCCGTATCAAAAGGTAACCAATTATTGAAATAAATTAGTTGATGACATTACATGTAACACCCTCCTTTTTTCTATACTAATAATTATGGTAATTCTTAATGAGGAAATAAGAAGAATTATTTCTTTTCATTGGTTTATTGGGAGATTTTTGTGGGATGATTTTAGGCTTTCCTAATGGTTTCCAAAGATTCCTATAAAATACCTCTTTTCTAATTTCCCTCCTTCAACCTTAAATTCTAAAATTTGATCTCTCTCTCTCTCTAATTGCAAACTTCTCCACTTTTATGACAAGATTATAGATCTTGGTTAAATTGGAAGCTTC
>CM046816.1:10269134-10409736 GCA_025617385.1 Murraya koenigii
TTAGCTCGAGCTCGATCAGTCTGCCTTCTTCTTCTACATTACCATCATCTTTTCGAGCGATGATCTCCCGGACACAGTACTCGCGAGCGAGGTCGGGGGTTGCAGGCGTGTTCCGGCGAAAACCCTCCGACGCTCAAGTCAGTGATCGGGTTGTTCTTTTTGGTATCTCCTTTAATGAAGGAGACCGGAAAGATAAAAGGGATATTTTTCGCCCTCCCTTTTGAATGGATTATTGTGTTTTCAAAGAATCCGGATAAGTGGAATTAGAATAGGAAGAACACTGTATGAGTTTACTGGATCCTTTACGAATTAAATTTCCAACCCTTATAACGTTCCCTTCGTTTCCTTTTATACTTCATTTTTCCCGCTCTTTCCATTTCCAGGCTGTTCACTCCCATGTTGGTGGTGTCTGGGTCCCTCTGACAGCCGGGATCGGCGTAATATTCCTTGGGGATGCGTGGCTGTCTCCTTAACCCGGTTCACGTGGCCAGAGTCACCATGTCGGGCATGTGCGCTAGGAATGATGACACCGTGGGGGCATGTGCCGGCCATCGGCAACAGTATCACCACCATTCCATGTGGGACCCTGGTCAGTCATTAAAAGGTGTGCCAGGATTCTGAGAAAACGGGTTGGGCTGACCCGGGCCGGGTCTTGTCCAGCTGTGCTCGAGGACTAATATTTGAGAGCAGAGGAGAAGTGCTCGGGGATCGATCTTGACCGGCTTTGACCGGGAGAAGCGACCTCGAGCAGGTCCCTTGCCAGCTCGAGGCCTCGGGTCGCTCTGAACTCCTCGACCTTGACCAGCTTTGACCGGGAGAGACGACCTCGAGCTGGTGAGGTCACTTTTATGCAAGTAGTCGGGCCTTCTGTTCAAGCTAGGCTGTCCCTGGGGTGTTTTATTCGAACTAGAAGGGGCTCGAGAAAACCTGCCCGATATTACCCAAACACATCTGCTGCTATATTGATTATAAATAATTTGATCTGCATCTAAGGTTATTCTCAATACTAAGGAAAATTTTCAATCACCTGCTATATGTATGTTGGAATTTCATTTTTGCACTAAAATACAGTTATTCTACATAACTTTGTTGAAGACCTTGACCTTAGGAAGAATTTAGGGTAAACAGATTTGGATTGATATGAGGTCATGCAGCTCATGCCCATTTGAAGGAGTTGGATTAAAAGACACTCATTTTGTTGGAAGCTGAAGAACATGCAACTCTATCTATTGAATAGGCCTTGTTTAGACATTAATTAGCACTTGAATGATTACATCGTTCTACCTTTCAACTCATAATCAAGAAATTTCAGGGTGATTGATCTAGAGTGTAAGTTTGGTGGCATGCATTATAAAGAGCTCGTATAGAACGTCCTGCTAGCGAGTGATGTCCTCCAACTCTCTTATTTTGTTGAGTCAAAATGACTGATAATAAAAAATTAATTGATTTTCCTTAAACTTACTGATTTCAATTATTTTCTAATTGAATCAAAAAAATTTTCCGTTTATCTAACTACAAAAATAGTGTTCTATATGGCGATGGAGAAAATCTGTCTCTATAAAAGTGTCTCATATGGAACAAGCATGCATGGGGAAGATATTTGTATATTAAATACCGGATCCGTATTTTTTTGTTTTTGTGATACAAAATCCCTAAATATTCAACAAAACAATAATTCAATACTTTGTCTATCACTCTGCGACAGTTGAGATATACTTAATATTTATTCCAATTGATGTGTCACTAATTATTCATATTGTCATGCATATGACATTTTTTGAATTATATTATTAATTATTTTTAAACTTAGTACTGTGTCTCCGGCAGCAGGCACTCAAGCACTCTCTCAATTACAGAGAGTAAGCAAAAGTGGGGAGCACGCTATTAAAATAATAAATACAAAAAATACACTGTGCGCTTGGCCATTTTAACTCCGCAATCGTCTTCTTCTTCAGTTAGAAGGCTGTTTAACAATGTTCCTAGCCCCGTCTACAATATTGTCCTCAAGATTTTGACCTTGACCTTGATCACAAGCTTGCTCTCCTCCATTCTCCTCTGTTGTCTTTTGGTCGGTAAACTCAATGCCCCTATCCTTGCCAAGTTGTAATCCTGAAAGTATGTACCAACTTGTTTTTCAGAACACTGTAAAATTTAGTCTCTCATGAACTCGAATACACTAAAAGAAATAAAAAAAAAATTAATTGTATTTGAGTTCCGCATTGCACACACATTAATCCTGAATCATTTTTACCTCCAATTTGCAGGCCGATTAAATTATTTTTTTCTCCATGTACAATATTTTTACCTTTATCAGTCACACCAAGAGCGTCATGAAGGTTGTTAACGAGTTTTTCTTGATCACAATCACTCGCTGGTTGATCTCCTTCATTCTCCTCCATTGTCTTTCTGCTATTATCCTTCATTACTTGGCCTGATGCTCCTGAAATGATGAAATAGCAATTTTTTTATTTTCAGAAAACTCTAAAAGCAGCGGTAGTCTGATGTCTAATTAAATTGAACAGAGTAAATACTATAAGGAAAATTAATTCATTAAGATCCTTAAAAGCTTAAGAAAGCTTGGATCAGGATAGGAACCTATTCCATTCGCTATTACCTTTTGCAGCATTTTTTATTGTTTTTCCTACTCCCCCGGCGACCACCGTCAACAACATTGCCATGATCAACATCAAAAACACCACGTTCTTCCCCATGATTCTCTATATATCAAGCGATCAAATTAATTACGAATTAAGTTGAAATTCAATATCTCTTACTAATTCACATGTCTTTGTTCCTCTTTTATACATAGCATATAGCTATGTTGGGCAAGCATAAAACTAGTTTTATGCCACTTGTATCTTGACAACACCACTATTGACCACATTTTATGCATGCAACTGAACTGAATGCTTAATAGTATTTTTTTTCGCCTATTTTCTCTTACGGCTTTTAATCCTCAAATTTTTATTGGAGAAGCATCTTTATTGCTTGCAGTTGTAAATCAGCACTTAAAAGCCATTAATATTTTCTTTTCCTTCAAAAATATCTGACTTCAAAAATAAAATTTATATCCATTTTACAATCTTTTAGGAAATGACTTTGATGTAAGAAACCTTGGTCTTTAAATAAAATATCTTTGTTAGAGGCCAAGATTTAGCTTCAATGGTAAGGAGAAGTCTCCTTATGACTAAGGCCTAAGGTCCGAACCTTATTAACTTTACTTTACCGATCTTGTAGGCTTAAGTTAATAAAAATATTAAACAACATATTTTTTAATTATGTTGTTTTTAATTTCATATGTGATAACATAATAACAAATTTCATATAGGGTACACTGTAAAATATCGTTTCATATAAATAAAAATAGTATACAAGAATTCACTTAATATTTTTAAACTCACACTATTGTGAAAACTTGAACAAAGATAGCAGCCTAAAAGAACGTTGTGGTTTTCCTCAGTACAGATTCTCTTGACTATGCAATTGCTTTTTGTTTGGCTCTCTCCGTTAATGTTTTTTAATCTTTTTTAATTTCTACCATTTTAATTAGTTTAATGCATACTGGTGAATCAAAATCTGGGTTCATAAACGTCAGCGTTTTAACTTGGCTGTGTTTAACTTATCACGTGCTGCTCGCGTGGTTTCATAACAAAAGGTACAATTATTCAAGACGGCACAGCATTTTTTTTTTTGAAACATGAGACTATTGCTCAGGATTACAACTCATATACTATAAGACTATAACTGATATTTACAAATCAGACTATGACTGGGACTAGTTTACATTAATTCGTATGGAGCATTGCCCAGATTTTAAGCCCTCACTAATATTCGAGGGATGTCTACTCCTTACTCTTGGGCAAGGAAGCAGACTGACCTTCACTCAAAGCCTGAGGAAGGATTTTACCCCCACAATGTAATTGTGGGGGCTCGAACTGCTACCCTCCAATTTGGAGGGCAGCAGCCCTCACCACCAGGCCTCACCCTCAAGACGACACAACTTAAAGAGAGTTAGTTAAGTTTTTTAGCTACTTTAGTTTGTTAAAGCTTCTGTAATGTTATATAAGCTGATGAGTGAGCGAGTTTGTTAACAATTTTGAGAGCATTGTAGAGAGAGATTTAGTGAGAAAAAGTTCTAGCATGTTCTCTGTAATTTCTCCATCAATTCATCAATAAAGCTCATGCTGATAGCTTCTCTTGTGAATGTAGGTTATGTAATCATAGCTGAACCACGTTGAATATGCTTTGTTTTGATTAATTATGTGTTTGGGTAATATCGGGTAGGTCTTCTCGAGGCCCTTTCAGCTCGAATAAAATACCCCGAGGTCAGCCCAGCTAGAGCAGAAGTTCCGACCACTGGCACGAAGACAATCTCACTAGACGTCAAAGCTGGTCAAGGTCGAGGACTTCAGAGTGGACCGAGCTACGAGCTCTCTTGCCTGCTCGAGGTCATCAGGTCCGGCCAAGGCTGGACAAAGGACGGGGAGTTTGAATATTGATCGAGGCCCGAGCTCTATTTTCTGCTCGTTGTAGTCGAGCCCTCGAGCACAACTGGGCTACGCAAACCATTGACCAGACGGAATGCGGGACCCAGCTCAGGGCAGTCCGACCTGTTTCCTCAAGATCCCGCACACCTTTTTTATGTCAGATTGGGCCCCACAAGGGATGGTGGTGGTATTGTTGCCGATGGCCGGCACATGCCCCCATGGTGTCATCATTCCTTGCGCACATGCCCGACATAGTGATCTGGCCATGTGAGCCGGGTTAAGGAGACAGCCGCGCATGCCCAGGGAATATTACGCCAATTTCAGCTGTCAGAAGGATCCACACACCACTGACGCGGGAACGGATGCTCTCGGAGAGAAAAGGCGGGAAAAAACAGAGAATAAAAGGAAACGGATGGGTAAGTTGCAGGGGTTCCGAGATTTCACACAGGTTCTTCTAACTCTTATTTTTTCTTTACTTCGATTTCAGATTTTTGCGGAATTCCCTTTATCCAGAAAGAAAAGAAAAAATACACCTTTTCCATTCTTCCGGTCTCTCTAATTAAGAGGGATACAAAAAAAACAATCCGATTACTGACTTGATCGTCGGAGGGTTTTCGCCGGAACAACACCTGGCGACCCCTGACATTGTTGTCTGTGAGTGCGGATCAGGGAGACTTTCGTTCGAAAAGACAGAGAAATAAGAAGAAAGAGACAATCCTGCTCGAGCTCGAATTAGCCGCGAGCAAAAGGTTCTTGACACTGTTTGAAGATACGCGAAAAAACTGCATCAACTTTTTTTGGCGCCGTCTGTGGGGATCGACACAAAAAGCCTGATTTCCTAATACATTCAAGAGATACAACGCAACGATGAGGGGAAACAGCCGAAGAGGAGTGAGTCCAAAAGAATCGGTAACTTTGAGAGAAGTGGCCAATGAGGCCCAGAATAGAGAGATCCAGGAAAGAATGGATCGGATGAAGAAACAGATGGAGACTCTGACCTCCCTACTGCAAGAACTCAGGGAGGGACAGAGAAAAGCGTGTAATGATGTCCTGGAGTCCAGCCGTGGGAACGCTCCCGTTCGGGAAAATGTAGGAGATGAAGCCCAGAAACCTAGGGCACCAAATGCTGCAGTGAGGGAGAAAACAAACATGGAGGAAAGGGGGTCCCGTCAGCACTTACAGGATACAGCCCCGACCTCTCACGCGGAAGAGTTGGAGGGAGAGGTGCGCAGATTGGCACAAGTTGCTGAGGACCTCCGGGGAAACGGAAAAAGCCCAGGTTGGAGAATAATGCTGGATAACGAATCCCCACTCTCCGCGGAGATCATGGGTGTCACGATCCCACGTGGCTTCCGCTTCCCGGATCTGAAGTTCTCAGGGAAAAGTGATCCGTTGGTGCATATAGAACGGTTCAACGACATGACGGGGGTGCAAGGATTGTCGGCAACTCAGAGGTGCCGGGCCTTTCCACTCACTCTGGAGGGAAGAGCAAGAGAATGGTACCGCAGATTCCCACAGGGAAGCATCTTGAGCTTTGAACAGATGTGTAGGGAGTTCGCAGAGCAATTTCGGGGCGCAGTGACCCCTGAGGATGACATGATGGAGCTGTCAGAAGTAAGGCAGAGGGAGGGAGAATCCCTCCGGGAGTTTGTCAAAAGATACCATAGATCGGTCCTAGATCTTGGCGCGTTTAACCATCCCCAAGCTCTGAGAGGATTGAATGATGGGATCCGGATGGGGAGACCATGGTATAATCTGCGAGTCCTTCGATCCGTTCATATTCGAACGCTTATAAGTAGGTAAAACTGGATATGGTAATTGAAGAGGAAAAAGCTGCAAAACTGAGGAGTGAGAAGGGCAATGGAGCAAAGAGGAAGGAGAAAGGAGGTCCTGCCCGAGGAACACAAGCTTCAAAAGCAGGAAGGGACCGGTTTGCCCGTACAACCCTTACCAGAGAGCTCCCCACCGCGGATGGTTCCCCTGCCATCTCGCAGGTATCTAAGCCGGGATCACAGAGAGTACAGGCGTCATGACGACCACACATCCCGTAATCAGCCGCCAAGCAGACTTGAGATGAACCACAATAGAGCAAATCGCCCATTACCACCCCCACCGAGAAGTTTCCTAAGGGATAGGGCGATACAGGTGGTGGAGCAGAGCCCCGCTTACGAGCAATACACGAGGTTGAAGTTATCTCTCAAAGAGATACTTCAAGTGGCTGAAGAGTGAGGACTGCTGAGCCCTCCAACTCCAATGGCCAAGCCAGCTGGCAAACAGGACAAGGGGCGGTTCTACCGTTTCCATGGTGACCACGGCCATTCCACATCACAGTGCCGTGATTTGAAGAACCAGGTGGAGGATCTGGTTAGGAATCCTTACTTGAATGAATTTATTAAAGGAGGGCATCCAGTGGTTGAGCAGCAGCTTGAAGAAGATGACCGAGCTTACGAAATAGACATGGAACCACCGTCCACGAGGGTGATCTCAGGAGGGCCCACGATGGCAGGAAGTTCAAATAGGGCTCGGAAAAACTACTGCAGATATGCCGCTGCCGGCCGAGAAGTCCTGTTCACTGCCCCCGCAGCCAAAAAGGCCAAGGTTCGATAGGTGCCTATTATGTGGACTGATGAAGACAAAGAGGGGGTGTTGTACCCCCACGAGGATGCCCTGGTTGTAAAAGCCAATATAGCAAACAAGGAAGTTGACCGAATACTGGTTGACTCGGGAAGCTCGGTAGATATTCTCTTCAAGTCCACACTCGAGGTTTTGGGAATAATAGGCGTGAGCCTCGAGCAGACAAGCACTTCCTTGAAAGGATTCGGGGGAGGAAAGCTAATACCTCTGGGAATCATCAAGCTGGCAATAACCATGGGCTCGAGGCCTTTTGAAAAGAACATGATGCTGGATTTCGTGGTGGTAGATGAAGCCATCCCATACCAGGCAATTATAGGGAGGCCTTTTATGAGGATCAGCCAGTGCGCACTATCCACTCATTACTTGGCCTTAAAATATAGAGTAAATGGGGCTGTAGGGGTCGTGAAAGGCAGCCAGAGGGTGGCAAGGAGTTGCTACACTATAGCGGCCAAAGAAACCATGCAGATAACCTCGTTGGACTCGAGGGGGGAATCAAAGAATGGAAGGCAAGAGCCGGCTGAGAAGTTGGAGGAGGTCGGGGTGAGAGCAGACGACCCCGAGAAGAAAATTCGAATCTGCTCGGGCATTAGCGAGCAGTTGAGAGAAAATTTGGTGGAGTGTCTGCGAGCACATGCGGATGTGTTCGCATGGACGCATGAGGATATGCCTGGGATTGACCCAGAAGTGGCGTGTCACAGGCTGGCAATACGGAGAGATGCTAAGCTAGTGAGGCAGAAAAGGAGATGCGTCAACCAGGAAAGATATGAAGCCATCAACTGCGAGGTGGAAAAGTTACTGAAAGCAGGATTCATAAGGGAGGTCTCCTACCCCGAATGGATCTCGAATGTGGTGCTGGTGAAGAAGGGAAGTGGGAAATAGAGAATGTATGTGGACTTCATAGATGTGAACAAGGCTTGCCCAAAAGATAGCTTTCCGCTACCAAAGATAGACCAACTGGTGGATTCTACGGCGGGGCACGGGCTGCTTAGTTTTATGGATGCATTCTCACGATATAACCAAATTCCCATACACCGATCAGATGAGGAGTGCACAGCCTTCATCACTAATCAGGGACTATACTGCTACAAGGTCATGCCCTTCGGTCTGAAGAATGCAGGGGCAACGTATCAGAGACTGGTGAACAAGGTCTTCAAGCCATTGATCGAGGCGGACGATGGAGGTATATGTGGATGACATGATCACCAAATCTAAAGACGCGGAGGAGCATGTAAGGCATTTAGAGGAGACCTTCGCACTCTTAAGAAAGTACCGGATGAAGCTAAATCTAGAGAAATGTGCTTTTGGAGTGGGTTAGGGCAAATTCTTAGGCTTCATGGTCAATCACAGGGGGATCAAGGCCAATCCAGAGAAGATAAGAGCAGTGGTGGAAATGAGGTCCCCCCGTAGCCTCAAGGAGATATAAAGTCTGACCGGCAAACTGGCATCCCTCAACAGGTTCGTGTCTCGAGCCACGGATAAATGCCGAGTCTTCTTTCAAGAAATGAAGAAAGGTAGGAAGACAAAGTGGACGCCAGAATGCGAGCAGCGGCTCCAGCAGATTGAAAGAATACTGTTGAAAGCTCCGTTACTGTCGACACCTCGAGCAGGAGAGGTACTGTTTCTATACTTAGCTGTGTCCCAATGGGCAACGAGCTCGACTCGGTAAGTGGAGGAATCGTGGGTACAAGACCTTTTTATTACACGAGCAGTAGCTTTGCTGAGTCGAGACCCGGTATCCACTAATGGAGAAGTGGGCACTGGCCCTGGTCACAGCAGCCTGAAAGCTGAGGCCTTATTTTCAGGCACATTCGAGTAGTAGTTCTAACAAACCAACCCCTCAGGCAAACTTTGTACAAGCCTGAGACTTCTGGAAGGCTGGTAAAACGGTCAGTAGAGCTAAGCGAGTTCGACATTAATTGCCAGTCCCGAACAGCCATAAAAGCACAGTCTTTAGCTGACTTCGTGGTCGAGTGCACGGCAAGGGTTGAGGAGACGGATAGCGAGCCCCCGCCAGGTTCCCAAGCCTCGACCAACACATGGATAGTCACGATAGATGGATTTTGTGGAAATCGTGGAGCAGGAGCGTGAGTTACGCTCCTAAGTCCCGGCGGGCGTAGATGCAATACGTCGTGAAATTAGTGTTCGAAGTTACCAATAATCGTGCCGAGTACGAGTCGTAATAGCGGGATCAAGCTCACCTCAGTAGTAAAAGCAGAGAGGTAAAGCTTCGAACAGACACGCAGCTGGTACAAATCACCTCGACGAGAGCTTTCAGGCAAAAGGGGAGAAGATGGAGGCCTACCTTCGAAAAGGTGAAGCAGCTAATAGGGAGTTTCCGAGCTATCGAGGTGGAACAAATCCCAAGGGGAAAGAATTTTCGAGCTGATATGATAGCTCGCATGGCAGCCGCATCGGACCCCAAGTTACCAAAGTCTATCCCTTTGGAAATGAAGACCTGCTCGAACATCGAGCAGGAGGACGAAGTGATGAGCTTATCGACGAGCAACACCTGGATGGAGCCGATCGTTTCTTACCTCAAGGAAAGGACAGTGCCGGCTGATAAGAAGTAGGCAAGGAAGTTAAGGTGCAAAGCAGCCAGGTACACTCTCATCGAAGGGGTCTTATATAGACGGGGGTACACCCTCTCCTTGTTACAATGCTTAGACCAAGAGGAGGCTGATTATGTCCTTCGAGAGATACACGAAGGAATCTATGGAAATCATTCTGGCGCGAGCTCCTTGGCTTTCAAGGCCTTGAGGCAAGGATACTTTTGGCCCCGCATGCATCAAGATGCTCAGGAGAAGACCAGAAGCTGCAGGAGTTGCCAAAGCTTTGCCAACTACCTAACTCAGCCTCCGGAGAACCTTATAGTGATGAGCTCGCCATGGCCGTTTGCTCAATGGGGAATTGATTTGATCGGGCCACTGCCGAAGGGGAAAGCATCTGCCACCCATGCCATAGTCGCAATTGATTATTTCACCAAATGGGTCGAGTGGGAGCCTTGAGCAAGATCACGTAAGGTAAAACCACCGACTTCATTTGAAGAATGTGATTTGCAGGTATGGGATTCCTCATGCATTGGTCACAGACAATGGGAGACAGTTTGACAACGGCAAATTCAGAGACTTCTGCCGAAATCTGGGGATAGAGCTGAAATTTTGCTCTCCCTCACACCCACAAGCCAATGGACAAGTAGAGGCCGCAAACAAAACCATAAAACGCCTCCTGAAGACCAGACTTGGCGAGCAAAAAGGAGCCTGGGTGGACGAGCTGCCTGGTGTCTTGTGGGCTTACAGGACCACACACAAAACGGCCACTGGAGAGACCCCATTCTCCTTGGCATTTGGGCACGAAGTAGTGGTTCCTGCTAAAATAGGAATGGGGACGCATCGAACGGAACACTTCAATGAGGAACAAAACAACGAGCAGATGTGTGTAGGTCTGGATTTGCTGGAAGAGAAGAGAGAAAGGGTCGCTGCTAAGATCGCAGAATATCAACAGATAGTGGCTTGTTATTACAACCGAAATGTGCACATTCACCGGTTCTAGGTGGGTGATTGGGTACTCAAAAGAGTCAACCAGAGCACGAAGGACCCGAGGCAAGGTGTACTAGGGCCAAATTGGGAAGGTCTTTATCGAGTCACTCAATTAGCAGGACCAGGAGCATACCGGCTAGCTCATCCGGATGGGCGGGATGTCAAGAGACCGTGGAACGCACAACTCCTGATGAAATACTTCCAGTAAGTTTCCCTATATTGTGAGTGTTAATGTAAGATTCCTTCCCAAAATGGGATGTGTAAAAACGTAAATGTATATAAGAATGAGAAAAACATTTGTAATGTAAGTTCAAGTTGAAGACCAGAAACACAAGAAGACGCTTGGGTCAATTGCAGGCCCCAGCCTAGCGAGGGTCAATTATAGGCCCGAGCAGAAGCAACTCGAGAAGAGCGCTATGACCAGAAGTCCCAAAGCCTAAGTCTTAGGCGGGACGGTGCCTAGCGAGGGTCAATTGTAGGCCCGAGCAGAAGCAACTCGAGAAGAACCCTAAGGCCAGAAGTCCCAAAGCCTAAGTCTTAGGCGGGACTGGTGCCTAGCGAGGGTCAATTGCAGGCCCGAGCGAAGCAACTGCAAGAACGCTAAGACCGAAGTCCCAAAGCCTAAGTCTTAGGTGGGACGTTGCCTAGCGAGGGTCAATTGCAGGCCCGAGCAGAAGCAGCTCGCAAAAAACGCTAAGGCTAGAAGTCCCAAAGCCTAAGTCTTAGGCAGGACGGTGCCTAGCGAGGGTCAATTGTAGGCCCGAGCAGATACAGCTCGAGAAGAACGCTATGGCCAGAAGTCCCAAAGCCTAGGTCTTAGGCGGGACGGTGCTTAGCGAGGGTCAATTGCAGGCCCGAGCAGAAGCTCATGAAAGCAACATTAAGGCCAGAGGTCCCAAATCCTAAGTTTTAGGCGAGACGGTGCCCAGCAAGGCCAATTACGGGCCAAACGAAAGAAGCTCATAAAGACTTCCAAGGCCAGAAGTCCCCAAAGCCTGAGCCTCAGGCGGGACGGTGCCAAGCACAGCCAACTATAAACTCGAGCAAGAACAGCGCGAGGAGACTACATTGAATTTAAACATGAACCAAAATTGGGCTTGAAGCAAATAAGCTCGCAATATATATATATAGCCACAAAACATGAGCAGAACATCGGTCCAGAAAGACCGAGTTCTCAAAACAGGCTAAAGGCTTTCAGCCTAACTCAAGGAAAATCTCTGCCGAGCATAAGTTTAAAGAACCAAACATACACTTGGGCGTAAAATAAAATAAAAAGTCCAACACTTACAAAATTCTTACTTAGCAAGTATATGAAGTCAATCCTACATACAAAACAAGAGAATATACGCACGAGCACAAAAAGGAAGTTGTTCAACATGTGCTTTTTTATTTCACTAAAGTGCTTACAAGTACAAAAAAAAAAAAGATTCCAAGTTTAGGCGTCAAGAAGGGCGATGTCAGCAACAGCAGGTGGGGCATCAGGAGCAGCGGCAGCAGCAGTAGAGTGGAGAGTCAGCAGGAGGAGGAGGAACATCTCCAGCAGCAGCAGGAGGAGCGTCAGCAGAAGGAGGAGGAACATCTCCAACAGCAGCAGAGGAAGCTCCAAACTCTTGGGTGGGGGCGTCGTGTATGCGTATGTACTTGGCAACACCCTCTTGGACCGTAGACAGGTCGATCTCAGGATGTGCCTTGCCCAAGGCATACACGAGGCAGTCATAGCTGAAGTCCGCCCCGTTATTATACTCGAGTGCGAGCTGGACCTTCAAGGCATCTATTTGCCCTTGGAGACGAGAAGTTTCCCCCTCCAGGGTCTTCTCATAGGAGGATCTCTGGATTCCCAAATCCTTCCAAGCCTCGACCAGCTCCTTGCGGATGTCGGTCAGCTCCCTCTCAAATTCAGAAACCTTAGAGTCAGCCACTGCTGTCCTCTCTGCAAAGGCGGCATTCTCCTCTTGAAGCTTTGCATTCTCCTCTTTCAGCTCTCCGACAGTCTGCTCTAAGCTCCTAATCTTCGCTTGAAGTTCCTCTTGAGATTCTTGAGCTTTGCTCTTGATCCTGGCCACAGCTGCTGAGGCACGGAAGGAGAGGCTGGGCAGCACTGAACAACTCGTCAGCGTCTAAGGCATCCAGCCCATTAAGGAACCTATCGTCCAGCTCCTCGCTGAGAATCCTCAGGTAAGGCTCCGTGCGACCAGTTTGATCCTGCTCTTGTACATCATCGGCTCGAGGGCGAGCTGGAGCCGTGGTCCTCGCTCGTCTACGTGGAGGACCCACTTCTGCTCGTCCTGTCTGCTGAGCAGAGGGGCAGTCCGAGCAGAGGAGGCGGAGCATCCGCTTCTGCTCGAGTTCTTTTTGAAGTCCCCGCAACTTCGGCTGTCCCCACGCGTCGGTGCAGCATCTCACGAACCCCGGTCATGTCTTCACTTGGTATTAGATTGGATTCCAAAAAATTTTGGGATGTCAGCAGCTCCCTGCACGAGCTCGCGTTTGTAAGTGCGGTCTGCAATGTTTGCTCGAAGCTGTCCCCCAATTGAATAAGAAGCACCCTAGGAGACTGCAGAAACAACCAAGGCAAAATAATGAGAACAGATGCAAGCAGGAAAACTAAAAGTAAAAAACTCACGAGGCAGAATAAACGACCTGGAGTGCAAAAATGCCGAGGAACTGGAGGGACCCCCTCGCTGAGAGGTGCAGCTTGCCCCCATTCTCCCCCAACGAAGAAGCATTTGCTCTTCCAGTTGCCAACAGAGGTTGGGAGATCGGTGATGGGCTTTTTACCCTGCAGGCTGAAGGTAAGATAATACCAACCAGCATCCTTCGGGCTGCACTTCAACTGGTAAAGGTGCCTGATTTCCACTGCCAAGGGTTCACCCAGGTCGCAACGCTTCCACAACACAAAGAGTCCGGAAAGGACCCTCCACCCATTTGGGTTCAATTGCCCTGGGCCGACTGGAACTCGAGACAAACCCGGCAAAGTAAGGCTGGAGAGGCAACCTGACCCCCCATTTAAAACACTCCAAGTGGAAGGTCGTGTAGCCTTGGGAGGGACGGCTAGGGATCTCACCCCTGCCTGGCAACCTTAGGTCCACACTTTCGGGTATGTGGCAAGTGTGCCTAAACCTATCTAAATCTGAAGGGGTGGTCTCACATCTCATATGGTCAATGGGGTATTCCCCACTCTCGAACCTCTGACTAGCCCTTTCCCCTTAACGCGGCTGGGTCTCTGCCGCAGGTAGTTCCCCCTCTGAACTAGAATCCCTCACGGGAATTACACTAAGGGGCTGATGCTTCACTAGAGGAGGACGAATCCTCCGGCAACATCTTACGGGCTCTACCAGACATTTTTCCTAGAATTCAATCTACCCAGATAAAATCAGAAACCAGGAAGAAGGAGGAACGGAACCGGTGAGAAAAGAGGGAAAAAGGGTGTGTACCTGAATACAGAAAGAGTTTTACACCACCGGAAATTGCCTTAACTCGAAAGAGGAAGATGAAGAAGCACTTATAGATTAATTTTGAGTTTGAACGAAAATGAGCAAATAGAGGGAACAGTGAAGAAGTTGGGGGTTTTTAAAGAGGAGGACGCGTCTCTTCGACTGGCGCCGTGCGTTTCGATGGACACGACCTTTTGGGTAACGTCCCTTCGAATTTTAAACGAACGGCTGGGATCTACCCACATGTCCCGCATTAAATGCAAAATGATGGAAGTGGAAGACAACGGGGGAACGTGGGGAAGTGTAAAAGGCCGCAAATTCGGCCCATCATTAATAAGTTTCCAGTCTTATCTCATTTCACTCAAAAGACTAGAAACTGGGTGACTAGTGTTTAGGTAATATCGGGCAGGTCTTCTCGAGGCCCTTTCAGCTCGAATAAAATACCCCGAGGTCAGCCCAGCTAGAGCAGAAGTTCCGACCACTGGCACGAAGACAATCTCACTAGACGTCAAAGCTGGTCAAGGTCGAGGACTTCAGAGTGGACCGAGCTCCGAGCTCTCTTGCCTGCTCGAGGTCATCAGGTCCGGCCAAGGCTGGACAAGGACGGGGAGTTCGAATATTGATCGAGGCCCGAGCTCTATTTTCTGCTCGTTGTAGTCGAGCCCTCGAGCACAACTGGGCTACGCAAACCATTGACCAGACAAAATGCGGGACCCAGCTCGGGATAGTCCAGCCCGTTTCCTCAGGATCCCGCACACCTTTTTGATGTCAGATTGGGCCCCACAAGGGATGGTGGTGGTACTATTGCCGATGGCCAACACATGCCCCCATGGTGTCATCATTCCTTGCGCACATGCCCGACATGATGATCCGCCACGTGAGCCAAGGTTAAGGAGACAGTACGCGCATCCCTGTGGAATATTACGCCAATCTCTACCGTCGGAGGGACCCGACACCACCGACGCAGCGAGGCAGTTGCTCTCGGAGAGAAAAGGCGGGAAAAAACAAAGAATAAAAGGAAACGGATGGGCAAGTTACAGTGGTTCCGAGATTTCACACAGGTTCTTCTAACTCTTATTTTTCTCTTTACTTCGATTTTGGATTTTTGCGGAATTCCCTTTATCCAGAAAGAAAAGCAAAAATACACCTTTTTCACTCTTTCGGTCTCTCTAACTAAAAAGGATACAAAAAGAACAACCCGATTACTGACTTGATCGTCAGAGGGTTTTCACAGAAACAACACCCGGCGACCCCTGACATTGTTATCTGTGAGCGCAGATCAGGGAGACCTCCGTTCTGGAAAAGACAGAGAAATAGGAAGAAGAAGACAGTCCTGCTCGAGCTCGAATTAGCCGCGAGCAGAAGGTTCTTGACACTGTTTGAAGATACGCGGAAAAAACTGCATCAACATTATGTTTTGTTGATTCTTTTAAAATCATGTTACTTAGATCTTGCTGATTGTTCTTAACGATTCGAATCATCTTTGATATTCGTTTGGTTTGTACAACTTGATTGATATCTTGAGCAAGGGATGTTCTTGTTAAGGTTACAGAGAAGATCATGTTGAAAATAGAGAAGGACTAAACTGCACAAAATAGAATAATTTTATGAAATTAAAGGACTTTACTAATATTTTACAAGAGACACTACACCAAATTCACGAATCACACTTCTTAGTTCTCTCTTATTCTTCTCATTTCACTTAATGCCTACAACAAATAACTCATGGGTATTTATATTATCCTAAAACTAATGCAAACAACATAAATATTAAATTACAATTTAATGACCATATTTTGACAGATATCTCTAAATATTCAAGAAAAATCTGGATTTAGATATTTCTACCACTAATAGATATTTTTAACTTTAGAAATATCTCTCATTCTTTACATAATTCATAAATCTTCCATGGATTTGAGCTTTGCACTTGGGCTTGGACTTATCTAATTGGATTGGATCATAAAATTGGTGTTGGGCTTTCAACACTCCCCCTCAACACCAAGTTTTATCCTTCAATCCATATTGAGCTACTGGTGGAACTCTTCAAACTTTTTAATACTAAGACTTTTATGAAAAAGCCACAACTTGATCATTTGTTTTAATTACCACATTTCAACTTCATCTTGTAAGCCTTTTCCCTGATGAAGTGATAATGTACCTCTATATGCTTAGGTCTTGCATGGAAAATTGGATTTTCTGTCAAGTTAATCGTCGATTGATTATCGCAATACAATGGTACTACATAATCTACTTATTGGTGTAGGTCATTCATCAGCTACATCAACCAAGTGCTTTATTGAGCTACCATCACTGCTACTTTATACTTTGGCTTTGTAGTTGATAGTGATACAATTGGTTGTCTTTGACTACACCAAGAAACTACCCTAGTCCTAATTCTGAAAACATACCCAGTAGTTGATCTTCTTGTATTATGATATCCATTATAGTCAACGTCATAATAGCCAGTCATCTTGTAACTTTCAACTTCTTGTACAATAAACCATAGTCATTATACTTTTCTCAAATCTTAATATTTGCCGAACTACTTCAAAGTGAGGCTTCTTTGGATTTTTCATTTATCGACTCATTACACCTACTACATATGAAATGTCTGGTCGAGTTAGTATTTGGTAGATTAAACTACCTACTAATTATCGATACATTATTCCATCTTGTAAATCTTTGCCTTCATATGTGCACAACTTTGCATTTACTTCCATTGGAGTTGATATTAGCTTGTATTCCAACATTATAAACTTCTTCAATAAGTCTTTGGCATAATTCTGTTGGCCATGAAATATCCCCTCTTCTACTCGATCAACCTCTAGATCAAAGAAGTGCTTAAGCTGACCAAGCTCTTTCATCTTGAAGCTAACTAATAAGCTCTCTCTTGTTCACCAAATTTCTTCTTCATTGTCACTATCAATAAACAAATCATCCATATAAACAGTACAATTGTTGGTTTTCTTTCACTAACTTTGAGGAACAGGTTAGAATCAGCATATGCCACTAAATAACTACACTGAGTTAGGAATTCAGAATCAGCAATCAACAACCAAGGGTGCTTACTTTAAACAGTAAAGTTCCTTTCTTAGCTTGCATGCATACTTCAGATAAGCTTTATTCTCAAATCCTCTTGGTTAGTTCATGTAGATCTCTAGATCCAAATCTCCATGTAAAAATGCATTTTTTACATCCATCTGCCATAATTTTTATTCCTTATTGTTGTGAGCTTTGCCACTAGACTGAACCATCTGGACATCTCTTAATCTTATACACCCATTTGAAAGATATTGATTTTGCATCCTTTGGTTTTGGAACTAGATCCCAAGCTTGATTCTACTTCAGTGAAGCAATTTATTCCTCTATCGCCTTCAACCAATAATAATTTTCTGTTGCTTCATCAAATGTCTCAAGCTCTTTTATTTTTTCCTCTTCTACCATCGCTGAATTAGCATATCTGAGATTCGGCATCCTTACCCTTTTAAATATTCTAAATTAAGATTCAAGAGTTATTGGTTCTGGTTTATTTGATTTATCATCTTCAAAAGAGCTTTGGTGAACACTAGTTTTCTAATAACTTTACACCTCGTCAAGCTCGATATCATTATCTCTTGGAGTATTAGAATCTTCAGATTTTTCTTGACTCGGGTAAATTTTGTAATTTATTCGTGAATTTAGCTTTAATTTCTTTTGAATCTAGTAGTTTTTCTTTTTCTGAAGACCACCATGAAAATGCTTCATCAAACACCAAATTTCATGTTGTGTAGCATCATCCACTCGTAGGATTATAATACTTCCATCATTTTCTTTGGCCATCATACTTAATAAAGATACAACGAATCTGGTTCTAGTCAAATTTCTTTCATGAGGTAATATGAAACCTAGTTTCAATTCAGGAATTCTATTAATGACATGAGCTTCTATCTTCATAGCTTCAGCCCAAAACCTCCCCAATACATTTTTGCATGTATCATACTCCGAAAAATTTCTGCTAGATGCCAATTTTTTGTTCTTCTATGCCATTTGTTGTGGTGTATTGCCATACGTGAATTGATGGTGTATCTAATAATCTCAAAGGTACTGGGAGAACTCATATGATGTATACTATCCTCTGCTGTCTGTTCGTAGGCAAAAAACCTTCTTCCCTACTTCTCCATCAACTATGTCTCTGAATTCTTTAGCCTTTAAAAAAGTATCAGATTTTTTCTTCATAAAGAAGACCAAGACGCACCTGGAGAAATCATCAATAAATATGACCATGTATTGCATGCCACAAATAGAAGGTTGCTTAATAGGCCCAAAAATGTCAAAGTATACCAGTTTTAATAGTTCTTTCGCTTTGAATTTTGACTTCTGATATGAGAGTTGGTGAGCCTTACCATATTGACATTCTACACACACTCTGCCTATTGTCACATCAAGTTGAGACAGACCTTTGAGCATTGACTTGTTGTTCATCACCTTCAATTTGTGATAGCTAAATGTCCCAACTGAGCATGCTATAAATCTATAGTCTCATTCCTTCAAGTTTTATCAATATAAGAAAACTCTACTAACAATACATAGATTGACTCTAATTATCGCCCATCCATATTAAGTGTCTCTAAGAACTTTAGATTTCAATATACCTTGACATCTTGAGGACCGAACTGAATATAATAGCTTATAGATGTTAGTTGTGATCCTAAGATCTTTAGATTTTGATATGCCTTAACATTTTGAGAACCGAATAGAATATAATAGCCTATAGATGTTAGTTATTATACTAATAGTATATTTTTCTTCATACCAAGAATATAGTACATATCTTGAAGTGCCACCTTTTAAGGACTGTATCTCGGTACTAGAACTGTGCTGCCAACGTGAGCTTTATATAATCGTGAGTTATTTATTGTTATCACCATGCGAATTGTCTTATACTTGATCATATTTTAAAGCTTCTTTTTATCACTAGTCAAGTAATTTGAGCACCTTGAGTTAATAATCCAATCACTCTAATAGTTAATTTGGTTAGGTATTGAGACTACAAAGGCTACCTCTTCATCCTCAATAATAACAAATTCTTCGACTTTCTATTCATTATCATTATCCTTATTTTAATTAGAAGTGGCAGCATTACACTCCTAAGACTTTCTCTTAGACTAGTAATATTAGCCAGATGGCTCCTCTTTCCGCAATTGTAGTAATTTCCTTCGAACTTTTCCTTTCGGCTTGTATTGGCCACTATTGCCACGATTGTTTTGTGCTCCTCCTATTTGTGAGCTATCTTCTTGTTGATAACCTCTAGACTTATCGACATCTCTTTTAAATCCTCCACCACTATCATTAGGTTGGCCAACCTTGGACAACTGTAACAAAGCTCCTAAACTCGAGCCTCAAACCATGGACAACAATTCTCTTTATTTTAGATTTAAAAATTACAGCAGTAGGTTGTAATTCAGAAATATCGCGACATAGAGACTTTACCTTGTTGAAGTACACATCTATTCTCATATTTTATTATGAAATTAATAATAGCTCGTTCTCCAAAAGCTATAGTCGTGTGTTATTCTTCTTTGAAAAAATCATTGCAAAAGTGTCTCAAGCTTCCTTTGGCATTTTAGCCGTTTTTATGTATTGCAGCATCTCTTCTTCAATTGTACTCTTGATATTAAAGATGGCCTTCCCAGCTTTGATGCTCCACTTCTTTAAAGTGATATCCTTAATTGGTGGTTTCACATCATTACCACAAATAATCTCCCATAGATCCTGGCCTTGTAAGTAGGACTCCATCAGTATTGCCCACATATTGTAATTTTCATTATTGAGCTTCTTGACTCCTCTAACTACTTAAAGGTCATCTTACGTGTTTGTAAGACTTTGTGGCAATGCCAAGCAACTTCGATTTTAGCTAATGAACTTATAGAATTTCAAATTCTTCACGGTTAAATGAAGCTCCATGAAAAGATCCCTGATTATCCTAACTGTATTCTTACAGCTACTCTACGACAGTCCTTGACTATTGTGATCTTCTGGAAACACTACTACAGTAGTCCCCAACCAACCTCACTCAAATACCAATTGTTGAAAAAAGAAGAGGATTAAACTGTGCAAAATTAATACTATTTGGGCAATATAAGAATTTTATTAAACTAAATGACTTTATTGATATTTTACAATAGAACTCACACATCACACTTCTTATTTTTCTTTTATTCTTCTCATTTCACTTTATGCTTACAACAAAGAACTTATGGGTTTACAATTTGACAAATATCTTGAAATTAATACAAACTACACAAACATTAAATTACAAAAATTTAGTAACCATATTTTGACAAATATCTCTAAATATTCAAGAAATATCTAGATTTAGATACTTCAACCACTAATAGATATTTTTAGCTTTCAAGTGTCTCTCATTCTCTACACAATTCATGAAGCTTCCATGGATTTAAGCTTTGCACTTGGACTTGAACTTATGTAATTGCATTGGATCATGAAGTTAGTGTTGGGCTTTTAACAAATCAATCACTACACAAACAGTGTTCAAAATTATACGATATACAATTCGATAATTCACATATTCAGATAGTACACAAAAATTATTGAAATAATTTTGGAAATACAAAATAGAAATGATGATATAACGTAATTTGATCGGCATTCCAGGTTATTCTGAACACTTGCAAATGACATATTAGCCTAGTTGTGGACTAACAAATGAGGTCGAAAACTCAAATCTCTCTATATACAATATGACTTATGAAAGTAATTTGAAGGAATGGTACTAAAACTTTAAAAGGAAATATTATCTTGGAAGCAAAAAAAGCTATACATATTGAATGATGGCCAAAAAAATTTTCAGTCAGAACAAAATGTGAAAAAAAATAATTAATGAATGAATAACTAATGTCTTAAATGGGTAATATTCCCCATTGGATCAAATTTGTTGCGTAAACAAAGAAAAATGAATTGTACAAGAATTAACAAAATTGTCATTTCACTAATCATTGCTTTTTAGAGCAACATTATAATGCATTCAAGTGAGAAGTGAGACTAATGAAGATGTCTTCTCTATAGGGTATGGTGAGGCTATCCACAGGATGATTGTAACTAAATTCCTCCTCAGCTTTAGTTAACAATTCTTGAATTGAAGGCTAATTCAAGAATGACACAAGAATTATAAATCTCTTATTTTGTGATCTCTACCCAATATAGATTGCTAGGTATCCTGTTAGCACAGATTTAGACACCAAAGTTATTGTTGGTTGATTCACTAGCAACTTTGATTGGCGCAGAATGTGCTTAGCTTTTCAAACACTTGGAAAATAAATTGCCATGGCTTTGGAGGTGATGATGAAGATAAAAAATGACTCAGGGAAGAAGCAAACAAAAATTAGTTATAGAGATATTGATGAGGACTTAGTGTTGGTTGTAAGATATGTGTGTGCGTGTGTGTGAATAAAATGGTGTCCTAGAAAATCTATTGAATGTAGAAATGAGTGGTGATTAGAGGCATTATGTGGGGCTTGCCAACATACATTAGCACCTGAATAATCACATTCTATCTTTCAACTCATAGTCAAGAATTTTTAGGTGATTGTAAGTGTAAGTTTGGTGGCGTACATTGTAAAAGCTTGTGAAAACTCCCTGCTCCTGATTGATGTCCTCTAATTTCAGGTGATAGTGGCAAAGAATCATATAGACCAAACTTTTAATTGATGTATATATTATAGGGGACTAGAGCTCAAAGTGTGTCTAAGAAAATGAATAGGTAGTCCTATAAGCTACAAATTTGGATATAAGCCATTTAGCAATCAACTAAAGATTACAAATGGTTTGTGCTTGTATTTAATAATGGTCTGTTGTTTGTATTTAATATTGATGTAATAGTAAACCTTACAGACACCTTTGATTAGAGACATGCAAAAGACATTTAATTAATAACGCTGTGTATGTTCACAAGTGAAGGCAATGATCTAGGATAAGGGATAGAGTAGTTAGAATGGCTAAATTGATGAAGGAAAGAAAAGAGCTGATTACATTATTTTTTGATAATGAGTTTAAGACATTACCATGTGATAGTTCGGGTGTTAAAGTTGTTAGATTTATTTTTCACATATTGTAAATTGATATAAATCATTCTAAACTGGTATAAATCATTCTAACTATTTTATATTTTACCAGATTAATATATAACTATTATCAAATATTAAGGAGCAATTTTAATAGACTCATTCATTAAGTGATCAAATATTATATTGATTAGTTTGATTTTATCACTCCCTATAGTATATTATGGACAAATATAACCTTTAATTATGCTATTATAACTCATAATGAAATAGGCAATTTTGTACTAACACATAAGACGTCTCTACACTCAAACACAGTATTTAAGTGACTTTAGCCCGTTAGGAGTTCATGATGTAGGATGCCATAATCTTTATTATTTTAATAGTTAATATTTTAATTAGACTCAATTAAGGAACGTAACTTGTTATTTTATGTTTATTATAATTGTGATTTAGCTTCTCGCTTTAAGTTAACTTAGAGAAGTAGGTTTACTCTATTACAAATAGAGAGACTTGTTATTATTTTCATAATTTTAATTATTTAATAAAATCCTTTTTTTATAATTCCCTCTGAGATTATCTATAAAAAATATTCCCTATAGAGTTGTTTGGATTAGAACGAATCTAATTATGCTTCGATTAGAGAGTAAACTAATCGCATTGGCTTGGTCCTGTACTAGAACAATATCTAGTTTCCCTATCCTATCAATTTTTCTTTTACTACCTCGCACTGTCACTTGGTATCGGAGCAGTTCTGTGCAAATTGCAAAGCTTTCTTGGTTACCCACATCTATCTCTACTAATTCCAACATTAAAAAAATAAAAATCAGAAAACAACAAAACCTTAGCCACTACCCACCACTACAACTTTCTCCACAATCCGACCACCCTCATCTCCAGCCACTACAACCAACAAACTCACCATTCATAGCCTAAAGTGGAAAACATCTAGATGGAAGAAGTTTGTACCTCTCCAAAAGTTGAAGATGTCCCTAATGTTGCAGAAGAAAATGTACAATTTATTATTGATTTAAAGTTTTAATCTAACAATTTGTATGAAAATGTTCATGATTTTGAGAACAATATAAGTGTTGAAAATGATGAGAAAAATCTAGTTAAAGAAAGTGAAACAATCGAAATGGTTCTAGCTATTAGCATTGAAGGCAAAGAATTTTAAGCGAAGGAATATATGATGTATGGATTTCTCAAAATTTGAAGAAAGAATTTGAGAAAGATAACGAGTTCAAATTACAAGATTATTCGCTTCTACACGGAAAAATATCAGATGATCTCTTAAATTTTATAAAATTATGTTATGACCTAATAACTTATTTTACTTTATTTATATTTTGTCCCAAAACTTTTGATATTAAAAAAGTAACCATAATTTTGAAAATTCTTTATTTTAGTTCAAAATTTTTGTAATTTTTGGCTATTTTTCAGAATTTTAAATATAGAATAATCCATCATTGTTGAATGTTATAGGCATGGTATTCATACATTATATATATATATATATATATATATATATATATATATATATATATATATATTATTTTATTTAATATCTTGATAGAAACTATACTTATGTTTAATAAAGTTTATTTAGTCTCAAATTTATTAATGTACGAAATCATATACATGGGAAAACATCAATTTAGAGTGATTGTGTATCTACCTATCATAAAAATAATCATGATGATTTATTTGGTGTTTTACAATTAGTTGTCCTTCATAATTATTGATAATAAATTGTGTGAGAGATTATTGTTGCTATAAGCCAAGATCCATATGAGTGATGATATTGCCTTGTCAGATATAATGCTTGGGTAGGTAAAAAGATTTTTCGGGGTATTTTGTACTGAGTGGCTTAATTACCATGTCGGTAATAAATTAATGTTAGTGTTATATTCAACTTGTCTACTTTATCTTTGAGTTGGAGTGCTTTTATATTGTCAAAGGTTAATGGAGAAACTTAGAATGAGGAATCATTGTCTATAGCATGATTTTGTTTTCACATGCTTAATAATATTTTTTTGTTGATTTGCCAGCTTTATATATTCCTTTTTTTTTTCTCTAAGTAGCCTCATTAAAACTTTAACTAGGACAAATTATGAGGATTGGTGTGAGCCTATCATGTTCTATTTATTTACATTGAATAGAGACTTGGTATCAAGAGAAGATGAACTATCTAAGCCCACATATAAGAGCACTGATGCTGAAAAGGCAGAGTAGATGGCTTGAGATGAATCTAATTAACATTGTCTAGACATAATAAAATACACCATTGATAGAAAAATTAGAGATAGCATCTATGGATGTGACAGAGTTAAAGATTATTTGGCCGCTGTAGGAAAAACTTTCACGAAGGTAGATAAGGCTGAAAAGGTAACTATCTAAAACTGCTTGCTAATACCCTTATGATGATGTTTTTGGGATAAGAGAGCACGTTCTTAAGATGACCAATTACCACAAGAAACTAAAAGATATATATCTCAATTTGCCTAATGATTGCCTAATCTAGCAAATTCTCGGATATATTCCACCACAATTTGGCAATCTGAGAAGTGAATATAACTCTCAGAGCAATACTTAGAATATCAATGAGTTAGCTGCTTATGTCATTCAAGAAAAGGACTCATTGAAAATAAGAAAATCTCACATTGTTATGATAGCTATAACTTAAGAGATGGGAGTGTGAAGAAAAGCTCTTCCAATGGCAGCAACAAGTTCTTTTAAGAAGAAGTTTAGAAAGAAAAATTCACGTGGTAATTCTTCTAATATTACTGTTTCTACTTCAGAATGCTTTAAAGGAAAATGACATTTCTATAAGAAAACTGTGCACAAGAAAGCTAAATGTAAGAGATTCAAAGTATAACTAGAACGGAAAGAAATTTAAAAGCAAGAAGAATCCAATAAAGGAAACCTTATTGTAAACATGGTAATGAAGTAGAGGCCAGAGTTAAAAAAAAAAAAAGAGTTGTTAGACTACACCTAGCAATAAACTATTTTTTAGATCTATCATATACAACTTATGTTCCTTCTAGTAAAAGAAATTTGATATCTATATCTATTTTGGATAAAAATAGCTACACTTTTCATTTTGGTGACAAAAAAGTTCACTTATTTCGTAATTAAGAGCTAGTTGGTTCTAGCAAATAACTTATATATGATTTATTTATTTTCTCATGCTACTGAATCATCATCCAATGCTCATATTATGAATGTTCTTAGCTCTAATTATATAAAGGTTGATGAAAATTCCTCTATGTTATGGTATAAACGGTTATGTTACTTTTCTAAAGAGATGATGAAAAGACTCATTAAAGATGGTATTCTCCATAATCTAGATTTTTTTTATTTTTGACACTTGTGTTGATTGTGTCAAAGGCAAACTTAATGCCGAACCAGAAAATGGAGAATTCAGAGACTAGATCTACTTGCTTACTCCTTTCCTTTGAGACCTTCTCCTTATTTGTATTTGGAGACCCTGAGGTCTCATCTTCGGGATAAAAGGAAGCTGCCAAGGTAAAAGGTCTCTGAATTCGGTAACACGTTTATCTATAATTTTTCTCGTTATGGTAATATTGAACTTCTTACTGAAAAGTTTAAATCTTTGTCTGTTTTTCAAGACTTTAAGGCTAACATTGAGCTCTAAAAAGGACAAACAAAGTAAAGAAGTAAGATTAGATGGAGATGATGAGTACTGTGAGCGATATAATGAAATTAGGCTTAATTCTGGGTATTTTGCTAGATTTCTTTAGGAATTCGGTATAGAAGCTCAGTACACAATACTTGGGACTTCTGAATAAAACAAAATTAAAGAAAGAAAAACTTACATCGTTCTAGACGTGGTGCAGTGCATGCTAAGTAACTTAATTGTATCTTACATTTTAAATCAAGTATCTGGTAAATCAGTGCTCAAATCTCGTTATGAATTATGGTCAGGGAAGGAACGAATTCTTCATTACTTCTATGTCTGGCGATGTAGAGTAGAAGTAAGGTCTTATAATTTGCAATCAAGGAAACTTGATTCAAAAACTATTGGTAGTCAGTTTATTGGCTATTGTATAGGTTTAAAAGATTTTTTGATTTTATTGTCCTTCCCATATTACTAGAATTATTAAGCCTAATCGTGTCATTTATTTTTAGGATAATGAAAATAGTGGGTGTATTGAGCCTCACAATCTTATATTGAAAGAAGAACTTATAGTTTTGCCTATCTCATCTTATCCAGCTTCTGTGATAGGATTACTCATATTAATTTTCCTTTTCTTAATTCTGAACCTCATAATGTTTTAGAGAATATAGTCGTGGAGGACGATGTTATTGATGTGCAATTAAGGAGATCGGAGAGGGTTAGGAGATTTGCATTTTCTGATGATTGTATGGTTTACTTACAGGAATATGACATATAGGATGAGATGACATTCATGTACTACAATAAGGTTTAGGATTTAGTTGAATTGCCAGATGGACGTAGGCTAATTGGTTGCAAATGAGTTTTCAAAACCAAGAGAGATGTCGGAGGTCAAGTAAAAAGATATAAGGCTAGGCTTGTGGCCAAGGATTTCAGTCAGAGAGAAGGTGTTGATTGCACAAAAAGCTATAATTGTGTTTGTGCTTATACTTTATAAAATGTGCAATATGTGTCAGTGTACAAGTGGATACAATAAATAATATAATGATGAGTATTCAATTAAAGATTGATGTATCGAGACTTACTACAGTAATCTTAACAATGCAATTTTAGTTGAACAATTAAACAAAAATAAATAATAAGATTAAAGATCTAGTGAATTAAAAATACAATAAACTAAATGTAATAAATAAAAGCTAAAATCATCCTTAACTATCACTTGTTGGATATCTTATATCTAAAAGTTACCTAACAGTGACCAGTTGTTAAGCCAACATTTAGATATAGCATTATATGCTCTAGTTCTATTTACCCTACAAGCTAAATCTCTATGTCTAGTTCATCACTAATATTAGGTTAAGTATAACTCTATTCAAATCTAAATAAACTAAACTTTGTAAACTCAATCTAAAACTGTATATTGTCTTAATTTGTTCCACTACGTAAAACTATTTTGATGCTCTTCCTTAGCTTATATGTACTAAATAGTTGGTCAACCGAAATAGAGATTTACAATAAATAAAATGAAGAGAAAATGCTATAGCAAATCCTAAGCAATACACATATATATGAGTCAAATAACTATTAAGTTTGTTTAAAATCTAACTACTTTAAAGTTTAGGTAATGATGAACAATAAAAAAATTTCAACATAAGAGTATGTCATCAAATACATCATTGAAGAGAAATTTAAAGCAAACAAATACAAAAATAAAGTTGAGATACAAGAAGGATAAAAGTGTCATGCTTTAATTCTTTGAGTATCCCTTCCTCTTCTTCACATTTCTTCACTGTTACAGTTTTAGATTTCCTTTTACTTCTTGTTAGTAATGGTTGTGGATGATGATGGATGATAATGAAGAAGATAAAAGATGATCGAGATAATAAACTATAATAAAATATTATGTGTTTCCTTAAAATAAGTCATTTTATATCTTAAAATTAGGGTAACCTTAAAAGAAAATGAGGACACTCAATATCTTTTGGTAACTAAGGATTGTCCTTGCATTTTTGTGTGCTGCCTGCCACTACTTTATCTGCACCTGATAGTGGCAGTACAATAATAGCTATAGAAGGCTTTGTCTGCTGATGCGTGGCAAGTTGGATAATTTTTATCTGTCTGTTTTGCTTCTGGATTACTGCAGTAATTCCTCCAACATTCTCCCTGATTCATGCTTGATTTTGTTCATGTGCAGACCAATCTTTTATTATTTTCTATAACCCTGTTACTGAGTATTGTGATCATTCTTCTGTAGCATCCCTCATCAAATTGTAATCTTTTGGGGTCACCTATAATTATATACAAATCAGGTTATGAAATGGTCTTCCACACATTATCTTATTACAACTACAATTAAATACATGCACATGCAAAATGTAATTAAACATATAATAAAAATTCATCATTTACACTTTAAGTAACGCAAGTTTATGTCAAGATATATCATGATAGCTCTCATTTCATAGAGTTATCATTTACTTTGCTGTTTATATTAAGGACTCATTTAAAATTATCATGGCATTAGTTGCTCACTATAATTTGGAATTATATTAGACAGATTTAAAGATAATTTTTCTTAATAGAAGCCTATCTAAAGATGTTACATGGTGTGTACACTTAACCTGATAAATTTGTTAACCTTAACAAAGAAAACATAGTGTGTACACTTAAAAGATCCATTTATAAATTTAAACACGCATCCAGACAATGGTATTTGAAATTTTATGATATTGTCACCTCTTATGGATTTCAGAAGAATATTGTTGATTAATGTGTATACTTAAAGGTTAACTAGTGCAAGTATATCATTTCAGTGCTTTACATAGATGATGTATTGCTAGTCGTTAATGACACTAATTTTCACTTGGAACAAAATAGATGTAGTCATCTAATTTTGATATGAAGGATCTCGTTGAAGTCCATTATGTATTAGGGATAGAGATTCTTCATGACAAATCTAGAAGAATTTCAGAATTATCTCAAAAGGCCTGCATTGACATATTTTAAAAAAGTTTAATCTACGGTCTTTAACAGAATAGAAATATAAAAGGTTTTTGATATAGAAACAAAAGTTTTCGAATAATGTAAATTTTATTGAAAGGCTGAATGAATTAAAACTAGCATTTTCATGCCTTTTTATAACAAGCCTAAATATCATGAATTTACCAAAATAGACAAACTTAAAAAATATTCTATAATAATATTCTCTTATCCGAAATAAGGAAAGGAAAAAAAAAATCCAATTCCAAGTTGTAAAAAAAAAGATAAAAATCCTAGAAGAATCAGAAAATAGGAAAAAAATCTTAAAACTTAAAAATGACCAAAAAAGAAACATAATTTTTTTTCTTTAATATAGACTAGATCAACCTTAAAAATTTTAATTTTTGCTCTTTTTATTGCAAACTTCGAAAAGATATATTATACACCCGAAATGAACACCTATAACAAAAGTTATGCTTTTTGGAAGATACCCTACTTGCGATATACAACACCCTACATTAGTCCCTCTCACTTGAAAAAAAAATTGTCATCAAGTTCGTCTCGTGTAACTCTTCATCATCTATATGATATTCGAATAAATCAGCCACGTTGAAAGTGTGGAAGATATTCCAATTGTTGGGCAACTAAAGTATATAAGCATTATCATTAATTTTCTTAGCCATGCAAAACGGACTATACTTGCACTTCTCCAATTTAGTATGAATACTAGGAAATCGACCCTGTCGTCAATATGCCATCACTAAATCACCTTTTATAAACATTTTCTTATGATGGTACTTGTCCACTTCAGCCTTTCTACTTTGTATTGGCAACCTTCAAGTGAGCTTCAACATTAGCTTGAATTCTCAAAGCCTTCTCTACTACATTATTCGCTGCCTTGTTTTCTCCAACCGCAGTTACTATTGGCATAACAGCCAAGTTGTAAACTTGACATAAGGAGTGAGTGTAGACAATCTCAAAAGGTGTCTTTTTGATAGACCGATTCACCATACTGTTGTAAGAGAATTTAACTTGAGGCAATACATCTTCCCAAATCTATTGTTTGTTACTACAAACACAACGCAACATATTACCTAAAGTGTGATTAACCACTTCCATCTGCCTATTTGTTAGTTGATGGAAAGCACTACTAAATTGCAATTGTGTACCAAATGTATCCCAGAGATAACACCAAAACTTACTAATAAACTTCATGTACCTGTCATAAATGATAGTCTTTCGAATGCCATGCAAACACACCACTTCTTGAATGAATAAATATATCACTGAAGCAGTATCTTCATTTTTTTTTTTGACATAGCAATATAGAACTCCGACCGGTCCTTCTGTGCAGTATCCCTAACATAAAATTCATGGATAGATCTAACTAAATATTTCCTAGAATAATAGTGGCACGTATAAACTCATATTCTGTGTATGTCCCCTGCGCTCTTGGGAAATCCAACACCTCTACACAATTTTGTACATGTCCCTATTTAGTTACAGTCAATAATAATGCTTTTCTATAAATACCTTAGACTTGTCTCGACCAATATGTCTACCCAATCCTCCTCCATGTAACTCGCGGATAATCTGTTCTCAATTGGTTGAACTTGGTTGAACTTGAATAAATATTCATCATGAATTAAGAAATCTTCTGCATTTTGGTGATTAATGCATCATCCTCCACGTACAACTTATTCAAGAACTCAAAACCAGTAATTTCATTAACTAAAATTACTAGTAAAGTTGATCATCTGTTTAGCGGGTTTTCCACTTTATTTTTCTACTCAGACTTGTGCTTAAGAACAAAAATGAATTTTTTCATATAACTCACCCATCTCACATGCATCTTGCTCAGGTTTTACTACTGTTAAAGTACTTGAGTGCTTAATGATTGCTGTAAAGCAAAATTCTTTCTAAATCAAGTAGTGCTCTCAAGCCTTTAATGCTTTAAGGATAACATAAAACCTATGGTCATAAGTATACCATTTATGCCGTGCTTCATTTAACTTCTCACTCATGTACTCAATTGGTCACCCTTCATGAAAAAGAACAGCCCCAATTCTTTTTCTATAAAAACCACACTTGACCTTAAATAACTTGTCAAAATTTGGCAAGGCCAACACTAGAGTAATAGACAACTTCTCATTAAGCAAAGAAAAACTCGTCCCTTCTTCTTCCCTCAATTTGAACTTTCTTTTCTTTAAGCACTCCATAATAAGTGCAGCTATCATAATAAAGCAGTGAATAAGTCTCTCATAAAATGTTGCCATGCTACGAAAACTCTTAGCTTCACCTATTGTCTTGGGCATAGGACATTCTTTAATGACTTGTATCTTTGACTCAATAGCTCGAATTCTATCCACGCCAAAAATAAAACCCAAAAACTCTACACTACTCTATAGAAAGCTACACTTCTTCAGATTAATGTAAAGCTTATTTCATTAAAAAAACCTTCAGAACCATTCCCAAATACTTCAAATTCACAACCACATCAATAGAATGCACTAAAATATCATTAAAATATATCACAACTAGAACCTAGTTCATTAAGTGCATAAAAGTACTCGGTGCATTTGATAATCTAAATGGCATCACGAACCACTTATATAGCCCTCTTTCGTCTTGAACATTATCTTCCACTCATCTTCAAGCCTAATTTGAATATGATGATACCCATTGTATAAATCTATCTTCGAGAAAATCTAAGCGTCATCCAACTAGTCTAAAAAATCTCGAAAAGTAGGAATGAAAATCGATATTTTATAGTATTATGGTTTATTTGTCTACTATCCATACACATACACCAATTCTCATCCTTCTTAAGCATCAACAACACCGATACAATATATGAACTCATACTTTCACGAATGAATTCCTTCCACAGTAACTCATCAACCTGTAATTATAAAATCGCATGTTCATAAAGACTCGTGCGATAATGGATTAAGTTAGGTAAACTTGCACTTGGGACTAGATTTATATGATATTGGACATCTTGCAAAGGTGCCAGTGAACTCAACCAATAATGATTGTACCTTCTCACGAGTAGTTTTCTCCTTGAACTCATTCTCTTTCTGTAGCTTTTTGCACCTATCGCAATCTTCCTCTACCCTTGACAATAGCCAGAAAGTTCTTCTCTTCAGCCTTGAAATTCTTCTTCTTATTCGTTAAAGGCACCAAACAAATATTTTTTCTATTTCACCAAAATTCATATACATTATTTCTTCCTCTATGGACTGCATCTATACTAAACTACTAAGGCCTAGTAAATAAAAATAGCATATATCCATATTCATTCAATTGCATACCACATCACTCTTACAAACTTTCACAATGGAGAAATGAATAAGACACACCTTTATAACTAACAATTCTATAAGATGCTAGATATTTTTTATCAAAGGCCCTACACATCGACTAGCACTTTCGAAACTATATTTTCACTATTGGCACCATCAATTGTCACACCGCACACTATTATTGATAATATCGCGTGTTCTAAAAATTTTATTGCTCTAATTATCTGCTTCAAACTTTGACACTAATAAAATTTTTTGCATAATGAAATTCAGCATCTCTCATTCATCCGCCTCTTACTTCAAGGCTTCTTCATCATCCCGTTCATCATTTATCTATACCCCTACCAAATTCAGCCTCTACCAAATTTAAATTTTTTGGACGACATTCAATTGTATTAATGCACTCATTCCCAACACTTTAAACACTTAATTCAGCATTAGTTTTCCGTATGGGTTGTTTTGTATCTATGGCTGTATTACCGGTACCTAGGTGGTTGTTGTTTTAACTATTATTAAACTGGTTGTTGCGCCTATTTACTACTATACTCTATTTTTTACTTGTCTTCAACTCTAATACTGATTGGTCTATTCTGCACTCTAATGAATTACCACTACTGGATTCTAGAAGCAGCACATTGTTTCTGTTCTTCCAACTTCTTTACCCTAGTAACCATTGTACCAATGTCTCAAATTGCATTTACAATCTCATCCTACAGCTCTTATTTCAATCCACCAAGTTATTTAATAACTATCAGAAATTCTGGCTCATCCATGTTATTCCTTGTGTGTAGACGATAAAATTTCTTCGCATACTCATCAATAATAGGAGTTCATTACTTATAAGTCCATTATTTCATGTACAACTGCTGCTGATAATCTACTGGCAGGAATTACTCTTTCATCATCCCGTGCATTCTAGGTAATCATTTGATCAATAGCTTTCCCACAACTCTTCTTTGATTCTGCAAGTTTTGCCACCATCCAGATATGGAGTCCTTTAATTAGAACGCCATAAGTTTAACCCACTTATCCTAGGGAATCTCCATGTATTCGAAGAAATTCTTCAAGTTCGATATCCAGTCTAAAAATTCTTTAACATGCATCCCACCATAAAAATCTGCAATATCGATATTAATCTTGTAATCTAAACTCTTCGTCTCCTATCATATTCTTCTGTATCTTCTTCTTCAGAATCATTTCCTAATTCCACACACATGCACCTGCATTTGTTCTATGACCTTTAGATCTTGAGGCACAACCTTGTGATTGATGCCTTGAGGTATTGCTTAATTGTTGATGCCATGCTCTTTATGTTCGACTCCTTCAACAAATCCTGGGCAATCAACTATTTGTTTTTGACGTCTTTCTCGAACTTCATTAATAGAAAGTCTAACACTCTCAATTGCACACTCTATCATCACTAATCTTGGGTTATAGACATCTTCCACTGCTTGAAAGGCTAGTTCTATAGCTACCTAACTAGCAGCCTCCGCAGGCCAAGGCTACATTCCTTGATTGTCAACATCGAGACAATTGCCCCTTTGTTCGGGTGGTCGTACCATGAGGACAAGTGAAATTACTCTAATGCCAATTGACAAAACAGAAACGTAAAAGGTTGTTGATAGGAAAATAAAGATTGTTGAATAATATAAATTTTATTGAAAGACTGAATGAATTAACACTAAGGCTTTGAGACTTTTTTATAATAAGCCTAAATATTGTGAATTTACTAAAATAGTAAACCTGAAATATTATTCTATAACAAAATTCTCCTATCCAAAATAAGAAAGGAAAAAAAAAGTAATCAAAATATGAGTTGCAAAAAAGAAATAAAAATACTAGAAGAATCAGGTAAAATAAGAAAAAAATCTTAAAACCTAAAAATGATGAGGTTTGCTCCATGATGACCAATAAACTAAAAAAAGAAAATAGACAGTAATTAGAAATTTGTCCAATCAGCACATGCTCATTTAACTTTGATGCTGAGGCTTTCTAAGCAATTCCATTCAATAATATCAACACCTCTAAAGAGAGAAGTTGATAGGAGACTTATTTGATTTTAATTTAAAACACTGTTTTAATTTACAATTTACCTTATTCGGAATCAAACCTTCACTAACAGTAAATTTATTTCAAGTTTCATTTTCTGTCTTAAAATGAAAATATTCTTGATATCTAAATACGCTTGATCTCCTTATGGCTTTGTATTTTTGGAACATGCTCTAAAAGTGGCTGGAAAAGGAAAATGCGTCAAAATATTTAAATTCATTTTCATCTGTAATAACTTGTGCATATCACTTTGTACTTTATGTTGCGCTTTGTGGTACACTGGCCATTTATAGGTGGCCTCCGCACAAATTTTCATAAATAATTTTAACTATATATGTGAACAAAATATTCATATTCGATTCGTAAAAAGTCATAACGATAATTTAGGTTTGCAAAACAAATTCCATTCTAACATTTTATAGACAATTTCAAAAAAGATAACTATTTAGCAAAATAAATTACACATTTAAAGCCATTTAGAATATTTTGTTGAAACCATAAAAAATAATCTAATTTTCATATTTGAAAACATTTACATAAACTAATTTTGTTATGAAAATCAACTAATTTTTAAATAATTATAAAAGCACATGTACATATAATATACATATTATCCAGTATACTAGGAATGAAGTTACTTAACTCGATAAAAGCAACGATCAAAATACACTTCTAAGCCTCTAATAGAACACCTTAAATAAGTACATGATATAATTATTATCAACTTATTCCCACGTTCTGATTTTCTAACTCATACCTGTATAAGTCTGATTCTCTGAATTTTAATTCTTAATCTAATTATAATCGAAATGATGTAATATCTTATGGAACTATTTTGGATAAGCATGATTATTACTCATAAAACTTTTGTAATAATTTGAAATGAAAAACATTTTCAAAGCTATTTATTTCTTCAAAAGTTCAAATCTTTTGCACAAAGCCTTAAATAAATAGCATAAGTTCTGACATTTTTATAAAATCGTATATTTATCAAAAATTTATAAAATTAAAATTGGGAACACTATTGGAATTTTTTAACTTCATTTGGCACTCCAAATAATTTTGTAAAATTTTTCGTTATACTGAAATCACAATTTTCTAGTGCAATACTGTTTATTTCGAAAATCCAATAAGCCTTACATGCCTAGTTTACAGAAAGATAATGTTCTTCTCAAAAATCATTATCAAAGGCCATGATTTAATAAAAAAAATATTCATGCTGTTCAGAAATAATTTTATAATATATTTCTTACACCAAGAGTTTCAAACCAGGCATATACCCATCTTATCACCCAGAATAATAAAACATAAGCAATAAGGACTCACCAATCAAGAAGCTTCCAATTTAACCAAGATCTACACTACTAGAAAAATGGCCTTTAGTGATACTAAAATAGTGTCACTAATTACTTTTAGTGACACTTATTAATAGTGTCAGTGATCTGGGAGTCAGAAAAATACTGACACTTGAATGTAGTGTCAGGAATTACTATTACTATAGTATTACAGATTTTATGACACTATAGTATCAATAATTACTATTACTATAGTATCACGAGTTAGTAATATCAGTAAAACAATCACCCCAATGAAATTGATACTTTATGATACATTTTTAGTATCAATGACTTTTATTAATTATTATTGTCATTTTAAATTTTGTCAATCTAATGATATTATTTAAAAAGAATATTAGTAAACTGCTAAAATGAACAATTATATATAAAATTTTATGACAAAACACCGTTACTTTCATACACAAACAAATCAGGCTCTCCATCTACAAATTTAAGGAAAATTAAAATATTTAAAAAAAGAATAAAGATCATATCCCTCCCAAGCCCATCTACAAATTTGTACTTTTTCTCCAACCTCACCGGTTAGCTTGGCATAGTGCTCCCACTCGTCTTGGTCAAATGGATCTTCAATTGATACAATAGGATAATTAGAGATGAAAGACTTGTAGAGATCTTTGAGTGCATCTCCGAGATCTTTTGTGAACCGTCATTGTTACGCAAAAGAAGACCAAAAAATTAAGAAAACAGGAAAAAAAATTAAGTATTTTACCACAAAACATTAGCACTAAGGATTGAGAGTAAAGAAAATTTTACGAGTAGCACTACCTTAGAATATTGACAAGGAAAGCACAGTAGAAAGCAAGAAGCGACAACATGCAGTGCTTCTGTGATGTAACCGAAGCATGCCAAGCATAGCGAATCATCGATTCGGTCAAAAAATTGGTGTTCAATCAAAGAATCCTTAAGAACTCAAAAGAAATGATGAAGCAATTCATGGCTTCATGCTAGCTACGACTATAATCTAGAATAGGAAAAACAATGAAACTGTACCTATAAGGGTGCATTGTGAAGATATCTCCTCTCATAAAACCAGTCACTTGGTCGACCATGTCCACATAATGGCTCGGCTCGGTGGGATCCTCATGAGACAGGCGGGAGTCCTCTCCACAAGGCAAGAGTCCTCTCCACATGCCTTTGTACTTTAACTCACCCCTACCTCGGCTCGTGCCATCAACCTTATCTTAACAACATCAAAGGGCGGTGCATACTACTGAAAATTAAAATTTTCCAGCACCAGTACTGTAACTTTGAAAAATCATAACACTTCATGCTTTAAGAATTTTTGAACATGAAACATATCAACTTAAAGCTCAAGAAATCTAGTTTAAAACAATATAATTAGTTTCACATGAGTCTAGGTAAATCAAATGATATTCAGTGTAATATCCACACTTTGCTCTAGCATCTCGGGATTACTAACAACATCATCAAAATACTAAGGAAAAGCGGCACGAAACAAACCTTGATCCTTGTACCGTCAGTACAACCGACTCATTTCGATGTAGTTTGAATTAGTCAACCCATCGCATTCAAAATCAGGTAAATGAATAAAATGAATAAAGAAGAAAAATAAAATTGTCCGGAAGAAGGCACCAGGCATTGTGCTAGAATAAGACAGTCATTATGAGAAAAAAAGGTAAAAAGCGAAATGAAGCTGCTATAAGGGTGAGAAACAAATCCTAGTTAATTGTTAACCAAAAAGTGGATATACACGAACAAAGCTAGATTTACAAGCAATGATATGGTCCAATGTAACGGTTGATAGCTACCTCTTACCCAACCGTGACCCACCAAACAACCGCAACAACCCCAACTCAGGCCATGCTCCACTGAAACTTTCCTCATCCGTCGCGGTTTCCATCACCCCTCCTACCTCATCATTGATTCCCACCACAACATCATCCCACTTCAAACCGCCCCTCCACCATGGCCAATCCAGCCCATCATTCATGCTTGCTGCAAATCCTCCCAATACCCAATCATCCTCTCGGTTTCACCCCCACAAGCTCGATTACGGAAAAATCACTTATAGCCGATTCTGAGTGACATCCGCTCGCTGCCACCACCCTCAACAACCCGGCCAAACAACATCAAAAGTCTGCACCTTCACCCCCACAAACCTTGATAACCCATCTACAATCGCTGTCTCTTTGGCCATGGATGGGGCATCTTCCTCACTGTCATCAAACCGCCACAAATCATCACGGATCGAGTCGAACCTCCACTCCAATCCGTCACAAATCACCCAAATCGTGACATCCATTAACCCAAAGCCACAAGCTCCAATGAAAGGAACCCGAAACCGAACCAAATCTCATCACGAAACCCAAACTCGACCACCTAAACTAAACGACCAGTGAGCTTACCAAACCCAAATCGACTGAGCTGAACTTTCCTCCACCTTGGCCTCGGCTTCCATCAACGACCCACATCTAGGGTAACTCCCACCCCATCGCTGGAACTCCACAACTTTCTCGACCACTCCAAAATATCCAAACCAGTGAGCCACCCACCTCAACCCTCCTAGCTTCGACAGCCAGGCATACTCAAGCTGCAGTCCACTTTGCAAGCCCCAGTCAAACCATCACCGGAACCCCAAACTCATGCATTCAAATTCGTAAAATTATTATCAGATTATATAAATGGACAAAAATAAAGGGAAGAAGACAATTGACTTACACGGAATTAGACCCAAACGACGACGGATCTGTAATTGATGAACATGATTTTGTTGTAATCCATTTGCTCTCTAGCTGTTGGACAAGCTATAAAGCCGGGTTGAATCGGAAAGATTTGACTCGGGGCCAGGCGCGGTGGGTTTCGTCTTCGACCAACGCTTTTCCCGCAAGTTTTTTGTGAGAATTATAATATTATTATTCACTAAGTTCAGACTATGGCAGCCGACGACGGGGTAGAGAGAGAGCTAATGGCCAGATATGGATAGACCCACGGCCAGAGAGAGAGAGAGACCTGACAGAGGCGACAAAGAGCTTGGAGTTGCAAGCGAGGGCAAGGCAGAGGAAGGAGGCGAGGGCGGAGATGCGGCCGGAGAGGGTGTCGCATTTGGCCTGGAGATCGGAGGTCTGGACAGAGGCAGCGGAGGACGAGACAGAGCAGCGGAGGTAGAACAGGGAGGCGGCGAGGGCGAAGAAGAGATCGGAGGGAAAAGGGAGGAAGGAGGTGGATTCGGAGAGGAGGATGGAAAGGGAGAGGAAGAGGAAAAGGACGAGCGCGGACTGGAGGGAGGCGAAGAGGTGGACGGGGGAAGTATTGAGAGATGGGTGAGAGTTACAGAGATTGAGCATTTAGGTTTTTTTATCTTTTTGTTATTATATTTTTGTTTTTAAAATCTTTAAAACAAACGAATTAAGTTAATTCAACATGGCTTGATGGTCTCCGTCTTAAATGTTAAAATTTTAAACTTTAGAAGTCTCAGGTTCGAATTGGAACTGAAATAATTATTAATGATTTTTTTTTTATCTCTGATACTTTAGTGTCAGTGATTATTAATGTTTAATTTACTAACACACTAGTATAAATAACCTCTAATACCTACTTGTTAATAGGTATATTTGTTCACAATTACTAATACTTTTTACTAAGTGTCAGTAAACTAAGTGTCAGTAAATGTCATTTTTTTAGTAGTGAGAGTTAAGTTTGTTGGCCACTTTAGTTTGTTGTACAGATTCTCTAATGCTATATAAGTTGATGAGTGAGCCAGTTTGTTAACAATTTTGAGAGCATTGTAGAGAGAGATTTAGTGAGAGAAAGTTATACTTGTCTGTAATTTCTCCATTGATTCATCAATAAATCTCATAATGATAGCTTGTCCCGTGGATGTAGGTTATGTAATCATAGCCGAACAACATTAAATCTGCTATGTTTTGTTCAATTATCGTTTGTTGATTCTTGTTAAATCTTGTTACTTAGATCTTGCTGAATGGTCTTGTACCAATTTCGAATCATCTATGATCTTCATTTGGTTTGTACAACTTGATTGATCTGTCCAATGATCTTGGGCAATGTATGATCTAGTTAAACATACAGAGCAGATCAATCAATACACAAATAGTGTTCAAAATTGCATGATAACAATTTGAAAATTCATAAGCATTGAAAATTCAGATCTTTAGGCAGTAAACAAAAATTATTGAAACGATTTTGGAAATACAAAATACAAACGACGATATAAAGCAATTTGATCCGCATTCCAGGTTATTCTTGACACCTGCAAATGACTAATTAGCGTAGTGGTGGACTAACGAATGAGGTCGAAGACTCGAATCTCTCTATGGACGCTGCGACTTGTGAAAGTAATTTGAAGGAATGGCATTAAAACTTTAGAAGGACATATTATCTTGGAAGCATAAGAAGCTATACGTATTGAATGATAACCAAAAAAAATTCATTCAGAACAAAATGTGAAAAAATAATTAATGAATGAATTGGACAACTAATCTCTCATATGGGTAACGTTCCCCATTGGATCCAATCTACTGCGTAAACAAAGAAAAATGATTTGTGCAAGAATTAACAAAATTGCCATATCACCACTCGTTGCTTTTTAGAGCAGCATCATGATCCATTCGAGCGAGAAGTGAGATTAATGAAGATGTCTTCTCTGCAGGAAATGGTGAGACGACCCATTGGATGATTGTAACGAAATTCTTCCTCAGGCTTTAGTTAATAATTCTTGAAATGAAGGCTGGTTCAAGAATGACACAAGAGTTATGAATCCCTTCTTTTGTGATCTCTCCCAAAATAGACTGCGAGGGACTTTAGCATTTGAGACACTTGGAAAACGAATTGCCATGGCTTTGCAGGTGATGAAGATCAAAGATGACACGTGAGAGAAGAAAGCAAAGATTGCTTATAGAGATATTGATGAGGACTTGGTGTTGGTTGTGGTATATGATGCATGTGTTTGTATATATATATAAAGGGGTGTCCTGGAAAATCTATTGAATGTATAAATGAGTGATGATTAAAAGAAAAATGAAACAGAGGTGTTTGTTTCCTAAGAAAGTCTAAGAAAATATAAGAAAGTTCCTGATACTTTTAGATCTGAATTCTTCTCATTGATTAATTGAAAATGATCCAATACAGCTGTTATTTATACTTACATCTCTTAATTAAAAATCGTTAAATCACAGCTTGTTTCAACAACATGCGTTTCATGTTTATTAACAGACTTTAACTAACTGAGCTGAGCTGGCATTACAATGCTCTGCATAATTCTTCAATTTGAACTTCTCTTTCTTCTATTCTCCATAATGAGCTACTTTAACAGCCCCCCTCAACCTCAATGGATAGAGAAGTACATTGAGCTTGGCTCTCAAGTAATTGAACCTAACAAATGAAAGAGGTGTAGTTATTATATCAGCTACTTGTTCTTCACTTGGCACATAACGAATACTAAGCTCCCTACAATCACTTTATTTACGATAAAGTACATATCTATTTCAATATGCTTTGTTCTTAAGTGATAAACAGTATTTGGTGCCAATTCAGTAGTACTTGACATTGTCACACAAGTTATTGGCTTTCCGTGCAGCACACTCCCGATTCTATAAACAATGATTGTAACCAAGTTAATTACGCACGTCTTTGAAGCCATAGCTCTATTCACGGATTACTTCTACGATGACAATGTGATCAAGTTATTAACTAAGTAATTGCAATAAGGTCCAACTGATTTCCTGTTATCCAAATCACATGCCCATGCGCATTTGTAAAACCAATGAACTCCATGCTTCCTTCTCTCATAAATTTTAAGCCATAGTCTTTAGAGGATTTTAGATATCTTAAAACCCTTTCACATGCCATTAAGTGTTGTAGAGTTAGGCGTGAAACATATTGATCGAGTTTGTTGACGCAAAGGCAATTTACAGTCCGATAAGTTTTAAGTCTTGCATGCCTCCAACTATACTCCTATAGTGTGTAGGCTCTTCAAGATGGTATCCAAGATCTCCTTGAGCCACTTTCTGCAACTTGGTTCTAGTACTCATAGAAATTATTGATGCAGTTTTTCCGCGTGTCTTCAAGCGATTGCCTCGAACCTTACGCTCCACGACTAGCTCCGAGCTCGGCAGGGATTGCCTCCTTCGTCTGTTCCATCTGTCTTTTCCGAATCGGAGATCTCCGGACCGTACTCACGTGAAAGCGAGGTCGGGGGTAGCCGTCGTGTTCCGCGAAACCCTCCGACACTCAAGTCGATGAATCGGGTTGTTCTTTTTGGTATCTCCCTTAGTAGAGAGACCAGGAAAGATGAAAGGGATATTTTTCGCCCTCCCTTTTGAATAAATATGGTGTTTTCGGATAATCCGGACAAGAGAAATCAGAATTGGAAGAACTCAGTATAAGCTTTTGTAACCCTTGTGAATGAATTTTTCCAACCCTAGTAACGTACTCGTTTGCTTCCTTTTATACTCCATTTTTCCCGCTCTTTCTCTCCGATCGTCCATTCCGCGCTGAGGTGTCCGGGTCCCTCGGCGGTAGGGATTGGCGTAATATTCCCTAGGGATGCATGGCTGTCTCTTTAACCCGATTCACGTGGCTAGATCACCATGTCGGGCATGTGCGCTAGGAATGATGACACAGTGGGGGCATGTCTGAGCCATCGGCAATAGTATCACCACCGTACCATGTGGGGCCCCGGTCGGACATTAAAAGGTGTGCCGGGATTACGAGAAAGCGGGTCGGGCTGCCTCAGGCCGGGTCTTACATTCCATTTGTCCCATGGTCAGCGCAACCCGGTTGTGCTCGGGGACTCACCTTCGCGGCGAGGAAAGGAGTGCTCGGTTCTCGACCTTGACTAGCTTTGGCCGGGGTGGACAACCTCGAGCGAGCATAGGATCTCGGAACTCGAGCGACTCGAATTCCTCGACCTTGACTAGCTTTGGCCAGGGTGGGCGACCTCGAGCAGGCAAAGGAGACTCGGAGATCGGCGACTACGAATTCCTCGACTTTGACTATCTTTGGTAGGGTGGGCGACCTCGAGCGAGCAAAGCGACTCGGAGCTCGGCGACCACAGATTCCTCGACCTTGACTAGCTTTGACATCTAAAGAGGTCGTCTTTGTGCCAATGGTCGGGACTTACGCTCGAGCTAGGTCGTCCTCGGGGTATTTTATTCGAGTTGGAAGGGACTCGAGAAGACCGCCTGGATATTACCCAAACGAAATGTCAATTCCCTTTCATTCAAGCATTTCGACTTTTGACAATAGATCCCTCACATAGTTCTTCTGTGACAGATATATGCAATTTATATCATATAACACTCCAGTACTAAGGAAATAAGACAGTATTTCAAGGTCTTTCAAAGCATAAACAATGCTGAGTTTGGCTATAAAGCTTTCCAAATATGAAGTGCTTGGAACTGTGATTAAGATATCATCGACATATATGAGTACAAAAATTAATGATGGTGCATTTCTTTTCAGAAACAGAGAGGTATCTGAACTGGTATTGACAAAATCCCAATGCAGCAGGCTGCCTTTGAGCTTATCAAACCAAGTTTTGGGAGTTTGTTTGAGTCCATACAATGACTTCTACAGCTTGCACACAAAATTTGGTTTACGATCATCAATAAATCCTCTCGTTGGCATGTAAATACTTCTTACGTTAGCTCTCCATTAAGAAATGCATTATTTACATCAACTCGCCTTATCTTCCATCGATTCATTCATCGCTAAACTCAATACAACTCTAAAAGTGCTCGGTTTAATCAACTCGGACTAAAGGTTTCAAAATAGTTTACCCTCGCTATTTGTTGAAAACCCTTAGTAACCAGACTGGCTTTGTATTTAGCCACACTACCATCAGTGTTATATTTGATTCTGTACACCTCAACAACTTGCTGGCTATCTTGTTTTAGTAAAGCATTATTATCCTCCTTCATTGCTTGCAGCCACCTTGAATCACTCAAAGCCTCTTGTATAGTATTTGGTTCATTGTGAATGAGAGCAGCGAATGTATACTTTAGGTTTAAAGATACCGACTTTGCTTCGGTTATCATCCGATGTATGTCTTTTGTGGATGAGAATGAACATGTGATGGTTGATTGGAAAGATTAGGACTTTTAGGAGGTGGCAAATGATGTATAGGTTCATTGACTAGCGTATGTATTTGTGAAGGTAAAGAGTTATTGAAAATACCTTCACTGTGAATTCTAATTTGCTTCTTGTTTTTCGGGATAAATTGAATGGCTTGAGCTACTGACTTCAGTACTTGCAGAGTTTGAATTATCAAGGCTGTCATTGGGAAATATTGGTATAACAGGTAAGGTTGAAAGATGATAAACTTTTTTATAAGTAATTGAACGTGATAAATAGGGATCAAGTTTTGATGACTATGAAATGCAGAACCTGTTGCATATGCAAATGTTAACTCATCAAAGACAACATGTCTAGCCACATAGACATAACTCTGAAGGATGTAGACACTTGTACCCTTTATATGATGGATCGTAACCTATGGATATGGATTTTCTAGAATGGTAATCAAATTTGTGTTTATTGTAATCCCTCAGTGAGGATAACATGCACGACCAAAGCATTTTAGCATGTTATAGTCAGAGCTTATGTTGAAAGATCTTTTCAAGTGGAGTTAAGAGTTTTAGAGCCGGAGATGCGATCTATTCATTGTGATATACTAATGTATGAAATGCATCCCACCAGCATTGAAAAGGTAGTTGAGCTTGAGCAAGAAGAGTTAAACCGAATTCTACAATATGTCTATGTTTTCTCTCAACTAATCCATTTTGGTGGTGTGTGTATGGACATGAATGTCTAAATATAATGCCTGACTGGTTTAAGAGTTCTGTAAAAAGCCTATACTCTCCTACCCAATCAGATTGTAGAATTTTAATAGATATGCTGAACTAATTTTCTACTAGCAACTTAAAGATTTTAAAGACTGTCAATGCATCTGATTTGACTTTCAAGGGATATATCCAAGTGTATCTACTAATATCATCAACAACACTGATATAATATTGATAATTATCTCTAGACCCAGATGGGTGAAGGTCCCCTTAGGTCTATATGTATAAGCTCAAGGACTTTGGAGGTTTTGGTATCTGCGATAGGAAAATGAAGTCTGTGTATTTTGCCTTTTTGACATGCTTCACATATGGTTTGATGTGACTGTTGAATTTGAGATGCAGAAAAGTGAATGGATTTAATATTTTTGAGCATATGCAACAATACGTGAAAATTGGGATGACCAAATTTTCTATGAAACAATATAGCTTTATTGACTGACGAATTAGGAGAAGATACCCCAGTTTGATAACAAGTTTTCAATGCTGTTGTTTTATTCACAGTATCAGAACTATTAAAAAAATGAAGATGACAGCATGACAACATTGAAAGTGATTGACTAGAAGACATAAAGGAAAGAAAAGATGATGACTACTTGTTTGAAGAAGGATTTATTAACGATCGATGATAATCCTTTATCAGTAAGCCTCAACATCGATATTTGCCCCTTTAGTGTATCCCTTACAAAACAAATATGACCAACAATTCAACAGACAAGTTATTATCAGTAGTAAGTTTGGAAATGCTCAACAAAGTCTTAGTAATGGAAGGAATCAGTAAAATATCTTTTGAGTATTATAGAGGAATGTCTTGTGTGTGCGTGTTTAATATTGGACCTTTTAAAAGTAAGAAATGCATCACCAATATGAGTTATGGTCAGACCTTGTCCATTGCCAATTATGAGCTGATTTGATCCATTAAATTGCTCTATGATCTACATATTTGCCATGTTATTGGTCAGGTGATGAGCAGCTCCACTATCAAGGAACTAGCCTTCATCAGTTGGACCTTCATAATTTGCAACATAAACAGCTCCATGAGTATATTCAAAAGAATGAAACTGTTGATTCATGGAATTGACACAAGCCATTTGGTAATTAGAGTAATCAACAACATGTGGCTCTTTAAATGGTGCAGCATATGGCTCAAGACTAGTAAGATAGTGTGATATTTGACCTCTTCCTCTTCCAAAGTTTCTAGGCTGTGCACATAATTCTCATATCTACGGCAGTAAGCATCAGTAGTGTGGCTTGATTTATGGCAAATCTGGCACATTGATACATTTTTATCAGATCCACCTTCACTGGAGTATGAAGGTTTTATTGTACAACGTTGGCCTGTAACTGTAATTTGGCACATGCATCAATTATCCTCGACCATAGCCATGACCACCACCAGAAAATTTCTTTGAATTAGCATTGAACAACACACCTCTGCCAGCATTGAAAGTCTTATTGCCAACATTTAAGTGTCCCTAATAACCACCTCTCCTATTGTAACCCATAGCTCGAGAGTAATTCACATTCACCATTCCATAATTTGCATTGAACGCAGTTTTAGCACTTTGATTTTGTTCCAATCTAGCTTCATATGTTAGGAGCCGTGCATATGCATCATCATAAGCCATTTTGTTTGCAGTGATTATTGAGGGAATTATCTAAGTATACAAGCCCCAATGTATTCAAGATTTGAATAAACAAATCTTTTCAAAGATTGGACTACCAACACATGCAAGCTTATCAGCAACAATTTTTACTTTTAAGCAGCATTCTTTAACAGTCATATTTTTCTTTCTAAGTATATTTAAATCATATCTAAGTTGCATGATCTTACCTTCAGATTGAACTCCAAATTTTCTCTCAATAGATTTCCATGCTTCAAATGAATTATCACAACTAAGAATTGAACTCAAAACACCTTCATTGATTGTAGACAAAATCCAGCCAAGGAGATTTTGATCTTGTGATCTCCGATTGATGTAAGCTGGATTCTCAGTTTTCTGCACCGATCCATCAGCTCCTGTGAAGGAAATGTATAAGATGTTCAAGGCGATTTCCTTTGATTGATGTGAGGACTTGCTTTCACCATGACAAGAAATTTGTTCAATGAAAATGAGATCTGTGATGACTGATTATTAGATTTTTTTTATTTGAATTAGATGTTGTACTGCTTCAACTGGCCATGGTTGGCTCTGATACCATAAAAGAAAAAAGAAATGAAGGCGTTTGTTTACTGAGAAAGTCTAAGAAAATACAAGAAAGTTCCAGAGACTTTTAGATCTGAATTTTTCTTATTGATTAATTGAAAATGATACAATACAACTGTTATTTATACTTACATCTCTTGATTACAATTTCTGCAACTAATCAAAGAGAAACAATCATTAAATCACAACTTGTTTCAACAGCATGCATTTCATGCTTATTATTCGTAATATCGGCGGTCTTCGCATCGAATATGCTGCATGAAGACGACCTCACTAGACGTCAAAGCTGGTCAAGGTCGAGGAATTAGGGTCGCTCGAGCTCCGAGCTCCTTTGCCTGCTCGAGGTCGTCCACCCAGTCAAAGCCGGTCAAGGTCGAGAACCGAGCACTCCTTTCCTGCTCGCAGAGATCAAGTCCCCGAGCACAACTGGGTTGCTCAGTCATGAGACGAGTGGAATGTAGGACCCGGCCAGGCGGCCAGGCCGTTTCTCGAATCCGGCACACCTTTAACGTCGACCGGGGCCCCAGTGGTATGGTGGCGGTGCTTATTGCCGATGGCTAGGCATATGCCCCACGGTGTCATCATTTCTAGCGCACATGCTCGACATGGTGATCAGCCACGTGAGCCGGGTTAAGGAGACAGCCGCGCATCCCAGGGAATATTACGCCAATCCGACTATCGGGAGACCCGGACACCACCAGCGTGGGAGTGGACGACTGGAAATGGAAAGAGCGGGAAAAATGGAGTATAAAAGGAAACAAGCAGATGCGTTCATGGGTTGAAAAAATTAATTCACAAGAGTTACAAAAGCTTATACAAGTTCTTCTGACTTTCCTTACATTGATTATCTGAAAACACCATATTCATTCAAAGTGAGGCGAAATAATATCCCTTTCTTCTTTCAGGTCTCCTCATCAGGAGATACCAAAGAACATCTTGACTTGAGCGTCGGAGGATTTTCGCGGAACACGCCCGGCGACCCCGATCTGTTTTACGTGAGTACAAGTGCGGGAGATCACCATTCTGGAAGAGACAGCGGAATAGGAAGAAGAAGGCAGTCCTGCTCGAGCTCGAGCTCGAGCTAATCGCGAGCTGAGGGTTCTGGATCCTGTAGCTATCAACGAGCAGAAAGTTCGAGGCACTGTTTGAAGACACGCGGGAAAAACTGCATCAACATCTTTTGGCGCCGTCAGTAGTGATCGGCACAAAGCCTGATTTCCTAATACATTCAAGATATACAACGCAACGATGAGGGGAAACAGCAGAAGAGGAGTAAGTCCAAAAGAATCAGTAACTTTGAGAGAAGTGGCCAATGAGGCCCAGAATAAGGGGATCCAGGAAAGAATGGATCGGATGGAGAAACAGATGGAGACTCGACCTCCCTATTGCAAGAACTTCGGGGAGGGACGAGAGAAAAGCATGTAATGATGTCCGAGGTCCAGTAGCGGGAATGCTCTGTTCGAGAAAATGTAGGAGATGAAGCCCAAGACCTAGGGCACCAGAATGTTGCAGTGAGGGAAGAAACCAACATGGAGGAAATGGGGTCCGTCGGCACTTACAGGACACTGACCCAGACCTCTCGCGGAAGAGTTGGAAGGAGAGGTCCGTGAGGTTGGCGCTGAGTTGTGGAAGACCTCAGGGAATGGAAAGAGCCCAGTGGCGAATAATACTTGGATAACGAATCTCCACTCTCGGCGGAGATCATGAGTGTCACGATCCCACGTGACTTCAGCTTCCCGGATCTGAAATTCTCGGGAAGAGTGATCCATTAGTGCACATAGAGCGGTTCAGCGACATGGCGGGGTGCAAGGATTGTCGAGCAACTCGGAGGTCTAGGGCCTTCTCGCTCACCCGGAAGGAAGAGCGAGGAATGGTATCGGAGACTCCAGCGGGAAGCATCTTGAGCTTTGAGCAGATGTGCGGGGAGTTTGCAGAGCAATTCAGGGCGCGGTAACCCTGAGGATGACATGATGGAGTCGTCGGAAGTGAGGCGAAAGAGGAGAATCCTCGGGAGTTTGTCGAGAAGATACCGTAGATCGGTCCTAGATCTTGGTGCGTTCAACCATCCCAAGCTACGAGGAGGATTAAAGGATGGGATCCGGATGGGAAGACCATGGTATAATCTTCGAGTCCTTGATCCGTTCAGTATTCGAACGCGTATGAGCGAGTAAAGCTGGATATGGTAATCGAAGAAGAAAAAGTTGCATAGGCGAGGAATGAGCGGTCGATGGAGCGAGGAGGAAGGAGAAAGGGGTCTGCCTGAGGGACACTGATCTCCAAGGCGACAAGGGACCGGGTTGCCTGTCATGACCCATATCGAGAGCTCCCCACCGCGGATGGTCCCTCGCCACCTCGCGGGTCTCGGGCCGGGATCACGGAGAGTACAGGCGTCGTGATGGCCACACATCCCATGACCAGACCATCAGCGGACTCGAGGTGAGCCACAGCAGGGCTGATCGTTCATTGCCACCCCACGAGAAGCTTCCCGAGGGATGAGGGCGATACTGAGTGGTGGAGCAGAGCCCTACTACGAGGCGAGTATCTGAGGTTGAAGGTATCGCTGAAGAGATACTTCAGTGGGTGAGGAGCGAGGATTGCTTGAGCCCTCCAGCGTCGATGACCAAGCCGGCTAGCAAGCGGATCGGAGGCGGTTACTGCGTTTCCATGGAGACCACGGCCACGCCACATCAGCGGTCTGGTGATTTGAAAAACCGGTGGAGGATGCGGTTAGGAATCGGTACTGGATGAGTTTGTAGAAGGAGGGCACCGGTGGTTGAGCGGCGACTGAGGAAGGTGGCCAAGACTTCTGAAATAGACACGGAACCACCATCCACGAGGGTAATCTCGGGAGGGCCAGCGATGGCGGGAAGCTCAATAGGGCTCGGAAAAACTACTGCAGGTATCTGCATGCTGCCGTAGAAGTCTTGTTCACGGCCCCTGTTGCCAAAAAGGCCAAGGTTCGGTAGGTACCAATTATGTGGACGGAGGAGGACGAGGAAGGGGTGCTGTACCCCCACGAGGATGCCCTGGTGGTAAAAGCCAGTGTAGCGAACAAGGAAGTTGATCGAATACTGGTTGACTCAGGGAGTTCGGTGGATATTCTCTTCAAATCCACACTCGAGCAAACGAGCACTTCCTTGAAAGGATTCGGGGGAGGAAAGCTAATACCTCTAGGAATCATCAAGCTGGCAGTAACCATGGGCTCGAGGCCTTTGCAGAAGAACATGATCTTTGGATTTCGTGGTAGTAGATGAAACCAGACCCGTACCGAGCAATTCTAGGGAGGCCATTTATGAGGATCGGCCAGGTCGTGCTATCCACCCATTACTTGGCCCTAAAGTATCGAGTAAATGGGGTCGTAGGAGTCGTAAAAGGCGACCGAAGGGTGGCGAGGAGCTGCTATCTTTGTAGCTGCTAAAGAAACTATCATGAGATAACCTCACTTGGACACGAGGGGATTCGAGGAGCGAAGGCAAGAGCCGGCCAGAAGTTGGAGGAGGTCGAGGTGAGAGCGGGAGACCCAGGAAGAAAGTCCGAATAGGCTCGGGCACTTAGCGAGCCGTTGAAGGAAAAAGTCGGTGGAATGTCTGCGAGCACCGCGAGATGTGTTCGCATGGACGCACGAGGACATGCACAGGATCGACCCGAGTGGCGTGTCACGGTGGCGATCTGGAGAGATGCTAAGCCGGTGAGGCGAGAAGAGGAGATCGTCGACCAGGAGAGATCTGAAGCCATCAGCTGCGAGGTTGAAAAGGCTGCTAAAAGCGGGATTCATACGGGAGGTATCCTACCGAATGGATCTCGAATGTGGTCTTGAGTGAAGAAGGCAAGTGGGAAATGGAGAATGTGTGTTGACTTTACGGATGTGAACAAAGCACGCCCAAAGACGACTTTCCATTCTCGAAGATAGACCAGTGGTGGATTCTACAGTGAGACACAGGCTGCTTAGTTTTATGGATGCATTCTCAGGAAATAACCAAATTCCCATGCACCGATCAGGACGAGGGTGTACTGACCTTCATCACCAATCAGGGGTTGTACTGCCACAAGGTCATGCCTTTCGGCCTAAAGAATGCGAGGCGGCGTATCGGAGGCTAGTGAACAAGGTCTTCAAGCCATTGATCGGTCCGGACTATGAAGGTGTATGTAGATGACATGATCACCGAGTCTAAAGACGCGGAGGGGCATGTAGGGCATCTAGAGGAGACCTTCGCACTCTTAAGAAAATACCGGATGAAGCTAAATCCAGAGAAATGTGCCTTTGGAGTGAGTTCGGGAAAATTCTTAGGATTCATAGTGAGTCACAGGGGGATCGAGGCCAATCCGGAGAAGATAAGAGCAGTGGTGGAAATGAGGTCCCATGCGACCTCGAGGAGATCTGAGTCTGGCCAGTAGCTGGCGTCCCTCAGCAGATTCGTATCTCGAGCCACGGATAAGTCTAGAGTCTTCTTCCAGGAAATGAAGAAGGCGGGGAGGACAAAGTGGACTCTCAGAATCGCGAGTGGCGATCCAGTGATGAAAGAGTATCTGTTGAAAGCTCCATTACTATCAACACCTTGAGCAGGAGAGATACTGTTTCTATACTTGGTCGTGTCCCGATGTGCAACGAGCTCGGTTACGGTAAGGGAGGAGTTAGAGTGCAGATGCTACTGTTTATTACTGAGCGAGCGTTGCTAGAAGCGAAACCGGTATCCACCGATGGAGAGTGGGCACGGCCTCGGTCACGTGCCCGAAAGCTGAGGCCTTATTTTCAGGCACATTCAGTGGTGGTTCTAACAAACCAACCACTCAGGCAAACTCTGTGCAAGCCTGAAACTTCCGGAAGGCTAGTAAAATGGTCAGTGGAGCTGAGCTAGTTCGACATTAATTACCAGCCCCGAACAGCCATAAAAACACAGTCTTTAGCTGACTTCGTGGTCGAGTGCACGGCAAGGGATGAAGAGACGGAGAGCGAGCCCGCACCGAGCTCACGAGCCTCGACCAATACCGGACAATCACGATAGATGGATCCATGGAAGTCGGGAGCGGGAGGCAGGAGTTGTGCTCCTAAGTCCAGAAGGGGCAGAAATGCAATACGCTATGAAGTTAGAGTTCGCAGTCACCAATAATCAGGCCGAGTACGAAGCTGTAATAGCAGGATTGAAGCTCGCCTCAGTAGTAAAAGCAGAGGAGGTAAAGCTTCTAACAGACTCGCAGTTGGTAACGAATCACCTCGACGAGAGCTTCCAGGCAAAGGGGGAGAAGATGGACGCCTACCTTCAGAAGGTAAGGCAGCTAATGGGGAATTTCCGAGCCGTCGAGGTGGAACAGATCCCAAGGGGGAAGAACTTTCGAGCAGATATGATAGCTCGCATGGCAGCCACATCGGACCCCAAGTTTCCAAAGTCTATCCCTTTGAAATGAAGACCGCTTCGAGCATCGAGCGGGAGGACGAGGTGATGAGCTTATCGACGAGCAACACTCGGATGGAGCCGATCATTTCTTACCTCGAAGAAGGGACGAGTACCGGTAGATAAGAAGCGAGCAAGGAAGTTGAGGTGCAAAGCGACCGGTACACTCTCATCGATGGAGTCTTATATGAGCGGGTACACTCTCCCTCGCTGCGGTGTTTAGACCAAGAGGAGGCCGATTATGTCCTCCGAGAGATACACGAGGGAATCGTGGAAATCATTCCGGCGCGAGGTCCTTGGCTTTCAAGGCCTTGAGGCAAGGATATTTTTGGCCTCGCATGCATCAACATGCTCAGGAGAAGACAAGAAGCTGCAAGAGTTGCCAGAGCTTTGCCAACTACCTAACTCGACCTCCGGAGAACCTTACGGTGATGAATTCACCATGGCCGTTTGCTCAATGGGAATTGATTTGATCGGGCCATCGTCGAGGGAAAGCATCCGCCACCCATGCCATAGTGGCGATTGATTATTTCACCAAATGGATCGAAGTGGGAGCCTTAAGCAGCATCACAGAAGGTAAAACCACTGACTTTATTTGGAAGAATGTGATTTGCAGGTACGGGATCCCTCATGCGTTAGTCACCGATAATGGAAGGCAGTTTGATAATGGCAAGTTCAGAGACTTCTGTCGAATCTAGGGATAGAGCTGAAGTTTTGCTCCCCCTCACACCCGCAGGCCAATGGGCAAGTAGAGGCCGCGAATAAAACTATAAAACTCCTCCTGAAGACAAGACTGGGTGAGAAAAAAGGAGCCTGGGTGGACGAGCTGCCTGGTGTCTTGTGGGCTTACAGAACCACACACAAAACGGCCACTGGAGAGACCCCATTCTCCTTGGCGTTTGGGCACGAAGCAGTGGTTCCCGCTGAGATAGGAATGGGGACACACCGGACGGAGCACTTCAACGAGGAGCAAAACAACGAGCAGATGTGTGCAGGTCTGGACTTGCTGGAAGAGAAGAGGGAAAGGGTAGCCGCTAAGATCTCAGAGTATCAACAGAGAGTGGCTCGTTATTACAACCAAAATGTACACATTCGCCGGTTCCAGGTGGGTGATTGGGTGCTGAGGAAGGTCAACCAGAGCACAAAGGACCCAAGGCAAGGTGTACTAGGGCCAAACTGGGAAGGTCCTTATCGAGTCACTCAATTAGCAGGACCAGGAGCATACTGGCTAGCTCATCCAGACGGACGAGAGGTCAAGAGGCCGTGAAACGCACGACTCCTGATGAAATATTTCCAGTAAGTCTCCTTGTATTGTGAAGTGTCAATGTAAGATTCCTACCCAAAATGGGATGTATAAAGATGTAAATGTATATGAGAATAAGAAAAGCATTCATAATGTAAGTTCAAAATGAAGACCGGAAGCACAAGAACAAGCTTGGGTCAATTGCAGGCCCGAGCAAAAGCTCAAGAAGAACGCTACGGCCAGAAGTCCCAAAGCCTAAGTCTTAGGCGGGACGGTACCTAGCGTGGGTCAATCGAGCCCGAAGCTCAGAAACGCTACGCGAAGTCCCAGCTAAGTCTTAGGCGGACGGTGCCTAGCGTGGGTCAATTGCAGGCCCGAGCAGAAGCTCAAAAAGAACGCTACGACCAGAAGTCCCAAAGCCTAAGTCTTAGGCGGAACGGTGCCTAGCTTGGGTCAATTAAAAGGCCCGAGCAGAAGAAGATCAAGAAAAACTCCTTGGCCAGAAGTCCCAAAGCCTAAGTCTTAGGCGGGACGGTGCCTAGCATGGGTCAATTAAAAGGCCCCAGCAAAAGATGATCAAGAAAAGCTCCTTGGCCAGAAGTCCCAAAGCCTAAGTCTTAGGTGGGACGGTGCCATGCTTGGGTCAATTAAAGGCCCGAGCAGGAGTAACATCAGAAGAAGCTTGGGTCAATTGCAGGCCCGAGCAGAAGAACTCCTTGGCCGAAAATCCCAGCGGGACCGTGCCACGTTTGGATCAATTAAAAGGTCCGAGCAGGAGTAAAACCAGAAGAAGCTTGGGTCAATTGCAGGCCCAAGCAGGAGTAAAACCAGAAGAAGCTTGGGTCAATTGCAGGCCCGAGCAGAAGAACTCCTTGGCCAGAAGTCCCAGCGGGACGGTGCCATGCTTGGGTCAAATGCAGGCCCAAGCAGGAGTAGAAGTTCAAGAAGAACTCCTAAGGCCAAAAGTCCCTAAGCCTAAGCTATAGGTAAGACGGTGTCTAGCAAGAGCCAAGTGTAGGCTCGAGCAAGTTAAATGAACTTGTAAAATAAACATAAAGCTTTTAGCCCAAGTCAAAGCAAAATTCTACCATGCATAGGTTAAACAGCATTACACTTGGGCATAAAGGGAAATAGAAAGTCCAACACTTAGAAAATTTTTACTTAGCAAGCATATTCAAAGTCAATTCAACATAGAAGACAAGAGCATGTGCACACGAGCATTCAATAGAGTTTTTCAACATGTGTCTTTTTATTTCATTGAAATAATTACATATGTAAAAAAAAAAAAAAAAAAAAAGAAGTCCAAGTCATTCAGCAGGAGGGACGTCCTCAGCAGCAGCAGGAGGAAGGGCAGCACCAGCAGGAGGGACGTCATCAGCAGCAGCAGGAGGATGGCCAGCATCCGCAGGAGGAGCAGTAGGAGGGACATCAGCAGGAGCTTCAGCAGTAGGGGCATTGGAAGGAGAGGGAGCGAGCTCTCTGACAACACCTTGGGGGTCGGATGGAGTAGCTTCAGGGTTGCTTATGTATTCAGCTACATACCCTTCAACCTTGGACATGTCGGCCTCGGGTATGCCTTGCCAAAAGCATACATGAGGCAGTCGTAGCTGGAGTCTGCCCCATTGTTGTACTCAGTGGCAAGCTGGACCTTCAAAGTGTCTATTTGCCCCTGAAGACGAGCAGTCCCCCTATGAGCTGCTCGTAGTAAGATTTATGAGTGTCCAGATCTTTTCGAGCATGCTCCAATTCACCCTTGGTGTCAGATAGCTCCCTCTGAAGCTCAGAGGCCTTGGAGTCGGCCACTGCTGTCTTCTCTGCAAGATTTAAGTTTTCGTCGAGAAGCTTTTTATTTTCCTCCTTCAGCTCGCTAACAACTTGCTCCAAGCTCTGAACCCTTGCTTGAAGTTCTTCTTGGGAGCCCCGAGCTGAAGCCCTGAGAAGGGTCGCAGCCGCTAAAGCTCAGGAGGAGAGCCGCTGGATGGCGCTGAACAGCTCGTCGGAATTAAAGGACGCTATCTCATCCAGGAATCTGCTGGTCAATTCCTCATTGTAGGCCCTCAGGTAAGGCTCGGAACGGCCAGGCCGATTTTGCTCCTCCACATTGCCGGTTCGAGGGCGAGCTTGATCAGCGGTCCTCTGTCTCCTGCGTGGAGGACCTTCCTCTACTCGACTCGGTCTGTCGAGCAGAGGAGGTAGCTCGAGTGGGTGGAGGCGGAGCACTCGTCTCTGCTCGTGGCCTCTTTAAGGTGCTCGCACCTTCAGTTGTCCCCACGCGCCGATGTAACATTTCGCGCACCCTGCTGCTCATTTCTTCACTTGGTACTAAATTGGACTCCAAAAAATTTTGGGGTGTCAACAACTCCCTGCACGAGCTCGCGTTTGTAAGAACAGTCTGAACGTTCGCTCAAGCCGGCCCCCAATCGAATAAGAAGCACCCCAGGAAGCTGCAGATACGACCAAAGCAAAGTAATGAGAATAGACACAAGCAGGAAAACCGAAAGTAAAATCTACAAGACAGATAAACGACCTGGAGTGCAAAAGTGTCATGGATCTGGAGGGACCCCTCAGCTACGAGTGCGACTTGCCCTACTCTCCCCCAACGAAGAAGAATTTGCTCTTCCAGTTACCACCAGAGTTCGGGAGATCGGTGATGGGCTTTTTACCCTTCAGGCTGGAGGTAAGGTAATACCAACCAGCATCCTTCGGGCTGCACTTCAGCTGGTAAAGGTGTCTGATTTCCCCTACCGAGGGCTCACCCAGATCACAGCATTTCCACAAAACAAAGAGTCCGGAAAGGACCCTCCACCCATTCGGGTTCAATTGCCCAAGGGCCAGACGGAACCCAGACAAAACCCGGGTAAAGTAAGGCTGGAGAGGCAGCCTAACCCCCAATTTAAAGCATTCCAAGTATAAGGTCGTGTTCCCTTGGGGGGGACGGCTGGGGATCTCACCCCTGCCCGGCAACCTTAGAACTACACTATCGGGTATATTGTAAGTATCCTTAAGTCTATCCAAATCCAACTGGGTGGTCTCACATCTCATATGATCTATGGGGTATTCCCCATGCTCGGACCTTCGATCGGCCCTTGCCTTTCGATGCTGGCTGGGTCTCGACCATGGGTAATTCCTTCTCGGACTAGAATCCCTCACGGGGATTATACTAAGGGGTTGTGCCTCACTAGAAGAGGACGAATCCTCCGGCGACATCCTACGGGCCTATTGGGGATTTGACATTTTCCTAAGGGTATAAACTAACGGAGTTCAGCAGGGGAAGAAACAGAGTGGTGGCAGGAGATGGAATAGTGGCTTGTACTTGAACACGAAAAGAAGTGAGGTTGGTCGAAAATCGCCTTGACGGAAAGAAGAAGACCAGTAAAGCAGCGGAGAGCAGATTAATTTTGATTTTGAACGAAAAGTAAGCAAATAGAGGGAACAGTGAAGAAGTTGGGGTTTTTAAAAGGAGGATGCGTCCCTTCGACTGGCGGCGTGCGTTTCGAGCGACACGACCTTTTAGGTAACGTCCCTTCGAATTTCAAACGCATGGCTGGGATCAACCCACGTGTCCCGCCTTAAATGCGAAATGATTAAAGTGGGAGACAACTGGGAAACGTGGGGAAGAGTAAAAGGCCGCGAATTCGGCCCATCATTAATGAGTTTCCAGTCTTATCTCGTTTCACTCAAAAGACTAGAAACTGGGGGACTGGTGTTTGGGTAATATCGGGCAGGTCTTCTCGTACCGAATGTCTGCATGAAGACGACCTCACTAGACGTCAAAGCTGGTCAAGGTCGACGAATTAGGGTCGCTCGAGCTCCGAGCTCCTTTGCCTGCTCGAGGTCGTCCACCCAGTCAAAGCCGGTCAAGGTCGAGAACCGAGCACTCCTTTCCTGCTCGCAGAGATCAAGTCCCCGAGCACAACTGGGTTGCGCAGTCATGAGACGAGTGGAATGTAGGACCCGGCCCAGGGCAGCCCGACCCATTTTCTCAGAATCCTGGCACACCTTTTAACGTCTGACCAGAGCCCCACGTGGTATGGTGGCGGTGCTATTGCCGATGGCCGGCATATGCCCCCACGGTGTCATCATTTCTAGCGCACATGCCCGACATGGTGATCTGGCCACGTGAACCGGGTTAAGGAGACAACCGCGCATCCCCAGGGAATATTACGCCAATCCCGGCTGTCGAGGGACCCAGACACCACCAACGTGGGAGTGGACAGCCTGGAAATGGAAAGAGCGGGAAAAATGGAGTATAAAAGGAAACAAACGGGTACGTTACAGGGGTTGAAAAAATTAATTCACAAGAGTTACAAAAGCTTATATAGGTTCATCTGACTTTCCTTACATTGATTCTCTGAAAACACCATATTCATTCAAAAGTGAGGGCGAAATAATATCCCTTTCTTCTTTCCGGTCTCCCTCACTAAGGGAGATACCAAAAAGAACAACCCGATTACTGACTTGAGAGTCGGAGGATTTTCGCCGGAACACGCCCGGCGACCCCTGACCCTATTTTCTGTGAGTACAGGTCTGGGAAATCACCATTCTGGAAGAGACAGCGGAATAGGAAGAAGAAGGCAGTCCTGCTCGAGCTCGAGCTAATCGCGAGCTTAGGGTTTTGGATCCTGTAGCTATCAACAAGCAGAAAGTTCGAGGCACTGTTTGAAGACACGCGGAAAAATCTGCATCAACACTTATTAACAGAATTTAACTAACTGAGTTGAGCTCGCATTACAATGCTCTGCGTCATTCTTCAACTTGAACTTCTCTTTCTTCAATTCTCCATAATGAGCTACTTAACAGTGATCAGGGTCATTCTTTGGGAGTTGCCAACAGACAATAGTACCTGAATGATCATATTCTGTCTTTCAACCGATAATCAAGAAATTTATGCGTGATTCAAACTGTAACATTGGCGGCATACATTATAAAAATCTTGTGCTGAATGTCCTGCTAGTGAGTGATGTCCTCTAATTTCTCAAGTGATAGTGGCCAAGAATCACATGGGCCTGACTTTTAATGATCAGTGTATATGATAGGGGACCAGAGATCAAACTTTGTCTAAGCAAATGAATGGTTGGTCCTTCAAGCCACAAATTTGGATATGAGTCACTCAATCACCAGCTAAAGATTACAAATGGTCTGTTGGGGTATTTAATGATGATATAATTGTAAGCATTACTGACCCTTTGATTAGAGACACGCATAAGACATCAAATGAATAACGTTGTGTATGCTCACAAGTGAAGGGCAATGATCGAGGATAGGGGATAGAGATGAAGGAAGGAAAATAACTAATTACATTGTTTCTTGATAATGAGTTGGAAGACAGCACCATGTGATAGTTCAGGTGCCAATGTCTCTAAGCAAACCCCATGCAAATGCCTTTTCACCACTCATTTCTGAGTCTCAAACACAGGCTTTCGTCTCATTTATATACTCACGATATCTCATAAGTAAACCAAGTCCTCCTCATCTCCTGTAGCACTCATTTCGTTATTGATCTTCATCACCTTCTTACGGCAATAGCATAAAAACTAGCCATGGCTTTTGGTTTCCCTGTTGTTGCACATGCTAAGAACATTCTACGGCAATCAAAATTGTTCGCGACTCAAGGAACCTTGATGTCCAGATATATACCAAAAGGCTACCTTGCAGTTTATGCAGGAGAGAGCCAGAAGAACCGATTTATAATGCCTGTAGCATTATTGAGTCAGCCTTCCTTTGAAGAATTTCTAAGGACGAGGAAGAATTCATATTCAATCATCCAATGGGTCGTTAACCTCACTTCTCGCTTAAGCGGATACTGATGCTGCACTAAAGATTTAGGTAGGACAGTTTTGTGAATTCTTTGTACATTCATTCTTAAGTGTTTAGGCAGATGATCAGGTCCGATGGGGAATGCTACCCATAAGAGAAATCACTTGTAAACATTATACTGTAGTTTATTTATCCCTTCTTTTATATTAAAGTAAATGTTAACAGTTTAGACTATTTTTTATTTTATATTATTCAAAATCTGGTTCAAGCCTAAATAAATTATGAAATTTGCTCCATGATAGCCAATTAGCTAAGAAGGAAAACAGACAGTAACTAGAAATTTGTCCAATCAGCACATGCTCAATTTAACTGTTGCTGAGGCTTTCTAAGCAATTCCATTTAATAATATAAGCACCTCCAAAGAGAGAAGCTGATAGGAAACTTATTTGATTTGAATTTAAAACACTCTGATTTAATTTTACGCTTTACCTTAATCAGAATCAAATCTTCAATTACAGCAACTTCATTTCAGGGTTTCATTTTTTTTGTCATGAAACGGCTTTGAAAGTATTCTTGCTATCTAAATGTGCTTGCTGTCCTGGTGGCTTTGTATTTTTGGAACATGCTCTGAAAGGGCTTAACACAAGAAAAAGCTAGAGTGCGGGAATCTTATCAATAAAAACTTCCATAAATAACGATCACATTCATCAACAAGTTATATTTATTTGGTTTCTGAGTTGCCTGATTGAAATTTCTTCAAAAGGATTTACCAATGCAATTTTGCAGTTAAGAAATTCTTGACCCACGCGTTGCATTGTAGGCCGAAACTTTGGCTTGGAATGCAAGCAAGCCAACGCTACTTTGGTAATAAGAACAATATCTTGCATGACCATTCGATCCACAGGAGGTGATAGGCGTGAATCTAGCACATCAATTAGCAGTATATTCTGATCAAATGATGGTGATGACAATAATGAGAGGAGTTCGCCTGGATGCCTTCCCATTAGTACTTCCAGTACGACCACCCCAAAACTATAAACATCACATTTCTCAGTCACAACCATAGTGTATGCAAATTCTACAAGAAAGAAAAAATGGGATGAAATGTCATTGTCTGTATGTGTTAATGGTGAAATTGAAGATGATAAATAATGCATGAGAGGAATAAGGAAGATAATTGATCACCTGGAGCAATGTATCCATAAGTGCCTGCTACTATAGTTCTATTGGATGAATCAGAATCTAGAAGTCTAGCCGTACCAAAGTCAGCAACAAATGCTTCTAGTTTTGAGTTTAGAAGAATGTTGTTGCTTGATATGTCGCGATGAACTATTGATGGCAGGCAGTCATGATGTAAGTATGACAAAGCATTAGCCACACACTTGATGATGTTCACTCTGATTGTCCAATCCAACACAGCAGCTTCATAATCATTGCGTAAAAAGCAAAACAAACTTCCCCTCTTCATGTACTCGTATATCAAAAACATGCATTTTTTATGTAAACAAAATCCATAAAGCTTCACAATATTTCGATGTGCTATTTTGGATAGTACACGAGCTTCATTCTGGAAGCTATTGAAGAAAGTCGATTCCTCTGTTTCTGCACGATGAAGCTTCTTCAAAGCCACTACTTTGCCATTCGGTAACTGTGCTTTGTAAACGCTGCCATAACCTCCAGTTCCAATGCAATATTTGATATCAAAATCCTCTGTCGCTTTGATTATGTCTTCGAATGCAATTTTACCATCATAATTCCATATTGAGAACACGTCTCCACTCTTGGTTGGTCCCGTCATGAGTTTAGCAATGTCATTCTTATTTAGAAGAAAAACCATGATTGTAAGAATTATGAAGATGACACATGCAGTGATTGGGAGAATAATGTTCATTACACGAACGACCATATTGGGTTTCTCTTCCAAGACTTCGGATTCTGAAGGTGTAGGCGTATAGAGTGTAGAGCAAGCAGAAAAATCATAACACAGACCCTTGTTGCCATCAAAATTGTGTGGGGAATCCTGAAAATAACTTGGGATTTCACCTTCCAAGTCATTGTATGACAAGTCTAAAGGAAACCTATGATACAGAAATGGAGGGATGGTGCCATTAAGTTTATTGTGAGAAAGATCCAAGTATTCTAACGTCATTAATCCAATCTCAGGTGGAATGCTTCCACTTAAACTGTTGTTTCTCAATGTTATGTTCCTCAACTCTGAGCATTCGCCAATCCCGGTTGGAATGGTACCGCTAAGTTTGTTGTTAGAGAGGTCTAGACCTTTAATGCTGATGAGTCCAGCAATTGTAATTGGTATTTGGCCAGAAAGCAGGTTTGATGAAATATTGAGATATAGAAGTTGAGATAATCTGGTGAGGTCAAATGGAATGTTACCCTCTATGTTGTTCATTGACATGTCTATTTTTAATAGACCACTCATACTGCCTATCTCTGGAGGAATCGATCCATTGAAATGATTAGAATGAAGATACAAATAGGTCAGATTGGTCAAACGAAAAAGAGTTGAAGGAACAGGTCCAATTAATTTGTTACCTCCCACATTCAATGTAACCAAATTCTTTAGTTTTCCAACATCGTGATGGAGCATGCCGCTGAATTTGTTGGAATCAAGACTCAGGATCATCAAGTTGCTTAAATCACCTATAGCTGAAGGGATTGGACCATGAAGCTCATTATAAGACAGGGCCATGATCATCAACTTAGTTAATTGACAGAGACTTGAAGGTATTGCTCCACTGAGGTTGTTTCCTTTTAGGTTCAGCTGCTCCAGGTTCCTTAAACTCCCAAGTTCCGTAGGAATAGCGCCTGTAATGTTATCAACTAATGTATTTCAATAATTGGTTACCTTATGATGAGAGGATAGCTTGTAGCTAGCTGAACTTATGAACTTTGTTAACAATTTATGTGAGAGAATCAGTTTGACCCGATAGTTTAAATTAATTGATAAGAACTGGATAATAGCATTTAAGATAAATTTTAATGGGCCTCCTCAAGTGAAATGCAGATTAAGAGATTGTTTGTTAAATGTCTTAATTCTGAAATTTTATTAATTTCAGTCATTTTTAAAAATATGCTCGTTTGTTTTTTGTAACATATATATAATTGTCAAACATTTACATTTGAATAGAAAAAAAATTTTGTGGCTTTTATTTGAATAGAAAAATGTCTGTATGATAAATAAATATTATATTTCAAGAATATCTCTATAAAATAACTTATTTTTTAAACTATAAAATTTATTTTTTTAATTTACAAGGATATAAATGTCAAATAATCAAATTTAAGATATTTTTTATTATAAAAACAAATAAAATGTTACTTATATGCAGATATTAAAAAAAATCATTTAAATTTTCGTATTCAAACTTATTCAAACTTAAAAAAAATTAAGATTCATTCAAATTTCAAACAAAAAAATAAACGCTACTTAAAACTTAGAACACACACTAATAGATTCGACAAAAAAATGAGCTTAAAAGGAAATAATTAAAACAGTTTGCACTAAGAGGGAATCAAATTAGAGACTTTGACTCTTGTACTAAATTAGATAAATTAGATTCGACAATAGTATCTAAGCCAAGTTCCAAAGACTTACCTGTAAGATTGTTAAAAGAAAAGTCAAGATATCTGAGTTTTGAAAGAGCTCCAACTTGAGATGGAATGCTCCCGAGGAGATAATTGAACCGAAGACTGAGACTTTCAAGGCCTGGAAAGCAAGAGAAGTTGAACTGGCTAAGCTCCCCTTTCAGTTTCTTTTCGGGTAAATTTATCTCAATGACGCTTCTTGCTGTATTGCAAGTTACACCGTCCAACTTGCAATGATCTGAAGAATTGCTATCTGTCAAATTGCTCCACCAACTGCTATTAACTAAAGCTTCCCTTTCTAATTCAGATGCCGCAACAAATATATCATCAGTAGTGGCCCCAAAATGGTTTACAAATACTAAAAGGCTAGCCCCTATTACGACCCTAATAATGGAGAAAGAAAACACCGTGTTTAGCATCATTTCTTTAGATTAACGGAACTGGAATTGGATCTCAGCAAGAATTTTGGGCTTATTATTAAAGATTACAGTACAATATAACCAAACACGCAACATAAATAGAAAGTGACTACAGAAGTCAAGGTCTTCGCTCTTCGGCCTTTTCGAAAAGAAAATATTGATTTGAATGTTAAGAAAGAATAGTAATCAAGGTCTTATTATAAATTCGAATAATGGGATGGTAGAGGGATAAAAAAAAAAATTGGGATATTCTACACATTTTTAAAATAAGAAAATGACTTTCGGTATTTTTTTTTTCAAATACATTTTATTTCAAGAAAATGGCTTGTTAAATTCATGTACATGAACCTTTGACGTGTAATTCTATATTATTGCGTCTTCGTAGATTTTGCTACCATTTGTTGGACATACACAAGGGCCCGATTGTATTAGAGCAGCTCCCAAGCGAAAGCGTACGGATGGTCATAACCAACGAGGCGGCTAGACCTAAAAGGGGTAAATTGTTTTTCACTTTATCTATTCGTTCACAAGAACACGAAGGCAAAGACCATGCTTTGAAATTCGCTTCTTCAACTTCCCACCATGCCAGAAATTGCACGGAAATGGGCTATTAGAGTGGGCTGTTATAGGCTGTAAGCTGCTGCCATTGGGCTGCCTGACCTCTATAAGAGTGATTCGTTTTTTTTTTTTTAAAGAAAGGTTAGGAGTGAGTAAATTTTAAAACTCAAATCATTTTTTTTTTTTTACTTCCTCCAATAATCGAGAATTCGCGTGGTCAGCTACCCATTATTCGCTGGTTACTAACTCATTCATGCTCTTAGGGTGGAGTAATTATCATTGTCACTACACCACACAATAAGTTTATTAATAAAATGTAAAGTATATTTTATAACCTAAAAACTACAACCCAACTTTATTTTATTTATCCCTATTTTTATCACAATTCACCATTTACACACTATTATAAAATAACTACTAATGATACTTAATTATTAAATATAATTAACTAACCAATATAGTTAAGCATGACGAATGTGGAATAAATTATGTCCATCAACCTCCTGGCACCAAAACAAAATTAAAGGAAAAGATGGGTAAATAGATCATTTGTTAGATATTTTATTTTATATATATTAACTTTTCATACTCTATCTTTACTATTAACTTCTTTATTCACAATATAACCTATATTCTTATATTTCTTATTTTTAGTACTTAAATTTTTATTTTTATTCTAATTTATATGATTTTTTTAATTGATAATGAAAATGAATAAAAGTGTAATTAAAAATAAATGTAATACTATAAAAATATGATGTCAAAAAAATTATTAGATATTATAAAAACAGTGGAAAGATAAATTATTTATATTAATTTCAGTTGAGAATGAGATACATGAAACGTGTTCCTGCTGTTGATAACAATGCTTTACATATAAAATAAGGACAATTTAGAGTATGAAAAAGGAAAAATGATGGGCTGTTATGTATGGCACTAGGCAGCTGATTTTTTAAGAAGCTTATTACAAGGATAAGATAGGTGATAACATTAAAAATAAAAATAAAAAATTTCTGGGCCGTGATGTGTGGCACCTTGCGGCTGGGCGGTCACACATCACTACTTTCAAAAGGGCCCTAAGATTTATATCTATTTAATAAAATTTTAAAAAATAAATAAAGAAGGCTAATTGTGCTATGTGATGGTAGATAAAATATTTCATTATAAAGTAAAAGAGAAAAAATGAAGCATACTTTCAGTTTACTTAGTTCCTGATGTGAAATAAAATTTTTTGCTAAATCATGTTGGCTGTTGATTTTTTGAACATGATTGAAACATATACCTTTCTCATAATCAATATTGATTGTCCTTCATGATCTCTGAACATATATAACATTAGATGTTTTATGTATATCTCTAACTAAAGAGACAATAAGGTTTTGAATTGCTGATATCAGCATTGACCACTTATAATAGACAGAGTCTGATTTCTAGTTCCCTATTATATGCTTATCAGTTAATAGACAGAGAGGATCAAGATGATTCTTTACTACTTCTTTAAAAATTAGAGGATATCATTCACTAGTAGGAAGTTCTGTTACAGAACTTACACTTTCAATCACTTTAAATTTCTTAAAGATGAGTTATAAGACAGAATCATGTGATCATTCAGGTGCTAATGTCGATTTTCAATAGATTTTACACGACACCCAATTATCTATAAATACACACACATCATATCTCACAATCACAACCAAGTCCTCACCAATATCTCTATTAGCAATCTTTGATTTCTTTTGTTTGGGTAAAATATCGACAGCGCCCTAAAAGTCCTTCCGGTGTATGGGGTAAATATCGACAAACCCTCGAGTCCTTCCGACCAAGCAAGACTCCGATGGTAACCTAGCTCGAGTAACCCTCGGTCAAAGCCGGTCAAGGTCGAGAGCTCCTTGCCCGCCGAGGTCATCCTCGTGTCAAAGCCGGTCAAGGTCGAGAGCTCTTGCCCGCCGAGGTCATCCTCGTGTCAAAGCCGGTCAAGGTCGAGAGCTCCTTGCCCGCCGAGGTCATCCTTCGTGTTAAAGCCGGTCAAGGTCGAGAGCCGAGCACATCACTCCCGCCGCAGAGATCCACGAGCACACCTGACAAGACCCGACCCAGTGGCAACCCGACCCGTTATCTCGTAATCCCGGCACACCTTTGATGTCTCGACAAGCGGTCCCACATGGTGGAGAGATGACACCGTTGTTTGCTGGCTCAGCACGCGCCACCAAGGTGTCATCATTCCTCGCACGCTTGCCCGACATGGTGATCCGCCACGTGAATCGGATTAGGGAACAGACCGCCATCCCTAGGGAATATTCCGCCAAACCTCGACCGCCGAGGGACCCGTATACCATTAGCGTGGAGTGGACAGACTGGAAAGGAAAAGAGCGGAAAAGAAGAATATAAAAGGAAACGAAGGAGAACTGACAAGGGTTGGCATTTCAATTCACAAAAGAGAAGTTGGATTCTCTCAGAATCGGACAATGTGTTCTTCCTTTCCAAATTTCTCTCATCCGACTTTCTCTAAAAACACCATTTACATCCAAAAAGGGGGCGAAATAATACCCTTTCATCTTTCCTGGCCTCCTCACTAAGCGGAGATACCAAAAAGAGAAACCCGACATCGACTTGAGCGTCGGAGGGTTTTCACGGAACGCCCGACGACCCTCGACCCGGTCATGGAGTGCAGTCCGGAAATCACTGCTCAAGAAGACAAATGGACCTGACAAAGGAGGCAATCCCGCTCGAACTTATCGCGAGCGTAAGGATCGGCATCGCTTAAAACCGCGAGCGTAAGGTTCGGACGCCCTCAGCGAAGTCGCTTGGAGGTACTCGCTGGAAGGTTCAAGCACCGCTGAGGCACGCGGAAAATCGCGATCAACATCTTTGGCGCCGTCTCGGGATCGGCACAAAAGCCCGATTTCCTAATACATCGAAGACACACAAAACACAACGATGAGGGAAACAACCAAGAGGAGTAAGTCCCAAGAATCGATGACTCGAGAGAAGTGGCCAATGAGGCCCGTAATGTGGAGATCCGTGAAAGGATGGATCGGATGGAAAAACAGATCGAAATTATGACCTCCCTGCTATAAGAATTCGTGGAAGGACAGAGAAAAGCCTCGCAACGATGTCCCGAGTCCAACTGAGGGAATGCTCATGTTCGGGAAAACGCGGAGATGAAGCCCAAAGACCTAGGGCACCAAATGTTGCAGTGAGAGAAGAAACAAACATGGAGGAAAGGGGTCTCGCCAACATTTGCAGGAGATGTCCCCAACCTCTCGTAAGTGAGGAGTTGAGGGAGAGGTACGCAGATTGGCGCAAGTGGTGGAAGATCTTCTGGGAACCGAAAGAGTCCAAGTCGGCGAATAATGCCGGACAACGAATCTCCTCTCCCTGAGATTACGGGTGTCACGATCCCACGTGATTTTCGCTTCCTGGATCCGCAATATTCGGAAAGAGTGACCCATTAATACACATAGAGCGGTTCAATGACCGACAGGGGTGCAAGGTCTCGCCAGCGACAGACAGGTGCAGTGGCCTTCCCGCCACTCGAGGGAAGGGCGAGAGAATGGTACCGCAGTGCTCCCACTGGGAAGTATCTCGAGTTTTGAACAGATGTGCAGGAGTTCATGGAACAATTTCGGGCGCGGTGACCCCCGAGGATGACATGATGGAGTCACGAGGTGAGGCAGAAGAAGGGAGTTCCTCCGGAGTTTATCAAAAGATACCATAGATCTGGTCCCAGATCTTGGTGCGCTCAACCATCCCCAAGCTCTAAGGGATTAAAAGAGGGTGTTCTGATGGGAGACCATGGTATAACCTCGTGAGTCCTTCGATCCGCTCATATTCGGACGCTGCACGTAACAAATAAAACCGGACATGGTAATCAAGAAGAAAAGGTCGCTAGTCGAGGAGTGAACAAGTCACCGGAGCAAGACTGAAGGAGAAAGTGGAGTCCCGCCTGAGGGACACAGCTCCAAAGGCAGCAAGGGACCAGGCACTCAGTACAACCCGTGATCGTAGAGTTCCCCACCGCTGGATGGTTCCTCAACCACCCCGCAGTGTCTCCGTGCCGGATCACAGAGAATACCACGGCCACGATGGCCATACATCCCGCAACCGACCACCGAGTAGACTCGAGTGAGCCATAACAGGGTGATCGCTATCGCCACCCCACCAAGAAGCTTCCCGAGGATAGGGCAGCCCAAGTAGTGGAACAGAGCCCCGCTACATGACAAGATAATGAGTTGAAGGTATCTCAAGAGATACTTCAGTGGTCGAGGAGCGTGGACCGCCGAGCCCTCCAACGCCGATGACCACGCCACCAAGAAGTGAGCAGCGGGCGCTCGCTGCTTCCATGGAGACCATGGTCACACCACATCACGGTGTCGTGATTTGAAAAACCGTAGAAGATTTAGTCGAAATCGATACCGGATGAGTTTGTAGGCGAGGGCACCCAGTAGTTGAACAACAGTCGAGGAAGGTGACCGAGCCTATGAAATAGATACGTAACCGCCATCCACGAGAGTAATTTCGGTGGTCCAACGATGGCCTGAAGTTCTAACAGGCCCGAAAAATTATTGCAGATATGCCACCGCCACGAGAAGTCCTCGTTTCATCGCTCCCGTGCCAAGAAGGCCAAGGTTCAAGCAAAGCCAATCATGTGGATGTATGAAGATGAAGAGGGGTGTCAGACTTCACCGAAGATGCCCCGTGGTTAAAGCCAATGTAGCGAATAAGGAAGTTGACCGAATATTGGTCGATTCGGGAGCTCTGTAGATATTCTTTTAAATCCACACTCGAGGATTTAGGAATAAGCAGCGCGAGCCTCGAGCATACGAGCACTTCCTTGAAGGGGTTCGGGAGGAAAGCTAATACCTCTAGGAATCATCAAGTTGGCAGTAACTATGGGCTCAAAACCTTTCGAGAAGAACATGATGTCGGATTTCGTGGTGGTAGATGAAATCACACCATATCAGAGCGATTCTGGGAGGCCATTTACGAGGATCACCAACGCGTGGTGTCCACCCATTACCCAGCCCTAAAGTATCGAGTAAACGGGGCTATAGGGTCGTGAAAGGCAGCCAAAGCGGTGGCGAGGAGTCGCTATGCAGAGCCGCCAAAGAAACAATGCAGTATCACCTCGCTAGACACGAGGGCGTAATCGAGGAACCAAGGCAAGAGCCGCAGAGAAGTCGGAGGAGCTCGAGGTGAGAACAGATGACCCCAGAAGAAGATCCGAATCGGCCGAGCCTTAGCGAGCCGCTGAAGGAAAAGTTAGTGAATGCCCGCGAGCACACGCAGATGTGTTCGCATGGACGCATGATGATATGCCCGGATCAACCCGGAGGTGGCGTGTCACAGTCGGGCAAGACGAGAGATGCTAGTCCGTGAAAGCGTAAGAGGAGGTGCGTGAACCGTGAGAGATACGAAGCCATCAATCGCGAGGTTGAAAAGTCACTGAAGCTGGATTCATACGGAGGTGTCCTACCCCGAATGGATCTCGAATGTGGTGTCAGTGAAGAAAGCAAATGGGAAATGGAGAATGTGTGTTGATTTCACAGATTTGAACAAGGCTCGCCCGAAAGATAGCTTTCCACTACCAAAGATAGACCAACCGGTGGACTCTACTAGTAGGCACGGGTTGCTTAGCTTCATGGATGCATTCTCGTGATATAACCAAATTCCCATGCACCAATCGGACGAGGAGTGTACAGCTTTCATCACCAATCGTGGTCAGATTACATAAGGTCATGCCTTCTGCCTAAAGAATGCAGGGCAACGATCGTAGGCTAGTGAATAAGGTTTTCAAGCCATTGATCGGCCTGGACTATGGAGGTATATGTAGATGACATGATCACCAAGTCTAGAGACGCGAGGAGCATGTAAAGCATCTAGAGGAGACCTTCGCCTCCCAAAGAAGTACCGAATGAAGTTAAACCCCAAAAATGTGCTTTGGAGTGAGTTCGGGAAAATTCCTAGGCTTTATGGTGAGTCACAGGGGGATCGAGGCCAATCCGGAGAAGATCAGAGCAGTGATAGAAATGAGGTCCCTCAGTAACCTCAAGCGAGATACAGAGTCTGACCGGCAAGCTAGCGTCCCTCAACAGAGTTCGTGATCTCGAGCCACTGATAAATGCCGAGTCTTCTTCCAGGAAATGAAGAAGGGCAGGAAGACGAAATGGACGCCCGAATGCGAGGAGGCGTTCCAGCAGCTGAAAGAGTATTTGCTAAAAGCTCCGTTACTGTCAACACCTCGAGCAGGAGAGGTACTGTTTCTGTACTTGGCCGTATCCCAATGGGCAACAAGCTCAGTTCTGATAAGGGAGGAATCAGGAGTACAGTACCCTGTGTATTACACGAGCAGAGCGTTGCTGGAAGCAGAAGCTCGGTATCCAACCATGGAGAAGTGGGCTCTAGCCCTGGTCACGGCGGCCCGAAAGCTGAGGCCTTATTTTCAAGCACATTCAGTGGTGGTACTGACTAACCAGCCCCTCAGGCAAACTCTACACAAGCCTGAGACCTCTGGAAGGTTGGTTAAATGGTCAGTGGAGTTAAGCGAGTTTGACCTTAATTACCAACCCCGAGCAGCCATAAAAGCACAATCTTTAGCCGACTTCGTGGTCGAGTGCACGGCGAGGGGAAAAGAGACGGAGAGCGAACCCTCGTCAAGCTCCCAGGCTTCAACCAAAACATGGGTAGTCACAGTAGATGGATCCTGTGGAAGTCAGGGAGCAGGAGCAGGGGTGGTGCTCGAAGGTCCGGAGGGGCGAGATGCAATACGCTGTGAGATTAGAGTTCAAGTCACCAACAATCGGCCGAATACGAGTCGTAATAGCGGGCTTGAAGCTCGCCTCGGTAGTAAAAGCAGAGGAAATAAAGCTTAGAACGGACTCCCAGTTGATAACTAATCACCTCGACGAGAGCTTTCAGGCAAAGGGGGAGAAGATGGATGCCTACCTTCAGAAGGTAAGGCAGCTAATGAAAAATTTCCGAGCTGTCGAGGTGGAACAGATCCCGAGGGGGAAGAATTTTCGAGCAGATATGATAGCTCGCATGGCAGCCACCTCGGACCCCAAGTTTCCAAAATCTATCCCTCTCGAAGTCAAAACCTGCTCGAGTATCGAGCAGGAGGACGAGGTGATGAACCTAACAACGAAAGCAACACCGGATGCACCGATCATCTCCTACCTCAAGGAAGGGACAGTGCCAGCTGATAAGAAACAGGCAAGGAAATTGAGGTGCAAAGCAGCCAGGTACACTCTCATCGATGGGGTCTTATATAGACGGGGGTACACTCTCCCCTTGCTGCGGTGTTTAGACCAAGAGGAGGCTGATTACGTCCTCCGAGAGATACACGAGGGAGTCTGTGGAAATCACTCCGGCTCGAGGTCCTTGGCTTTCAAGGCCTCGAGGCAAGGGTATTTTTGGCCCCGCATGCACCAAGATGCTCGTGAGAAGACGAGAAGTCGCAAGAGCCGCCAGAGCTTTGCTAACCACCGACTCACCTCCCGGAGAACCTTACGGCGATGAACTCGCCATGGCCATTTGCTCAGTGGGAATAGATTTGATTGGGCCATCGCCGAAAGGGAGAGCATCCGCCACCCATGCTATAGTCGCGATTGATTATTTCACCAAACGGGTCGAAGTGGAGCCTCGAGCAAGATCACGTAAGGTAAAACCACCGATTTCATTTGAAGAATGTGATTTGCAGTGTACGGGATTCCCCATGCATTGGTCACCGATAATGGGAGGCGCTTGATAATGGCAAGTTCGGAGACTTCGTCGTAACTCGGGATAGAGTTGAAGTTTTGCTCTCCTCACACCCACAAGCCAACGGGCAAGCAGAGGCCGCGAATAAAACTATAAAACGCCTCAAGACAAGGTCAGGCGAGCAAAAAGGGCTTGGGTGGATGAGCTGCTCGGTGTCTTGTGGGCCTACTGTAACCACACACAAAACGGCCACCGGAGAGACCCCATTCTCCTCGGCATTTGGACACGGGCAGCTGGTTCCTACCGAGATAGGAATGGGGACACACCGGACGTAACACTTCAACGAGGAGCAAAACAACGAGCGATGTGCGCAGTGCTCGGACTTATCGGAAGAAAAAGAGAAAGGATAGTCGCCAAGATTTCGTAATATCAACAAAGAGTGGCTCGTTATTACAATCGAAGGTACACATTCGCCGATTCCGGTGGGTGATCGGGTATCGAGGAAAGTTAACCGGAGCACAAAAGACCCAAGACAAGGTGTACTTGGACCAAACTGGAAGGTCCATATCGAAGTCACTCAACTAGCAGGACCCTGAGCATACCTACTGGCTCATCCAGATGGACGAGAGGTCAAGAGGCCATGGAACGCGCGAACTCCCGAGGAAGTATTTTCAATAGGTTTTCTTGTATTGAAATGCTAATGTAAATATTTCATCCCAAGATGGGATATGTAAAAGTACAAATGTATGTAAAAATAAGAACAGCATTTATAATGCAAGTTCAAAATAAAGAATGGAAGAAGAAGAGCTCCACGGCATGAAGTCCCGAGCCTAACCCATTAGGCAGGACTGTGCCAAGCTCCAAGTTATTTGAAAACCAGAGCGGGAGTATTATCAGAAGACCTCGAGTCAATTAAAAGGCTCGAGCAGAAGAAGAGCTCCTCGGCCAGAAGTCCCAAAGCCTAACTCATTAGGCGGGACGGTGCCAAGCTCGGGTTATTTGAAAACCAGAGCAGGAGTATTATCAGAAGACCTCGAGTCAATTAAAAGACTCGAGCAGAAGAAGAGCTCCTCGGCCAGAAGTCCCAAAGCCTAACTCATTAGGCGGGACGGTGCCAAGCTCGGGTTATTTGAAAACCAGAGCAGGAGTGTCATCAGAAGCTCGGGTCGATTAAAAGGCTCGAGAAGAAGAAGAACTCCACGGCATGAAGTCCCAGAGCCTAACTCATTAGGCGGGACGGTGCCAAGCTCGGGTTATTTGAAAACCAGAGCAGGAGTATTATCAGAAGACCTCGAGTCAATTAAAAGACTCGAGCAGAAGAAGAGCTCCTCGGCCAGAAGTCCCAAAGCCTAACTCATTAGGCGGGACGGTGCCAAGCTCCAGGTTATTTGAAAACCGAGCAGGAGTGTCATCGAAGCTCGGGTCGATTAAAAGGCTCGAGAAGAAGAAGAGCTCCACTGCATGAAGTCCCGGAGCCTAACTCATTAGGCGGATCGGTGCCAAGCTCCAGGTTATTTGAAAACCGAGAGCGGAGTATTATCGAAGACCTCGGGTCAATTAAAAGGCTCGAGCGTAAGAAGAGCTCCTCGGCCGAAGTCCCAGAGCCTAACTCATTAGGCGTGACGGTGCCAAGCTCCAGGTTATTTGAAAACCGGAGCGGAGTATTATCGAAGACCTCGAGTCAATTAAAAGACTCGAGCGGAAGAAGAGCTCCTCGGCCGAAGTCCCAAAGCCTAACTCATTAGGCGGGACGGTGCCAAGCTCCGAGTTATTTGAAAACCGAGCAGGAGTGTCATCGAAGCTCGGGTCGATTAAAAGGCTCGAGAAGAAGAAGAGCTCCACGCATGAAGTCCCGCAGCCTAACTCATTAGGCGGGACGGTGCCAAGCTCGGGTTATTTGAAAACCAGAGCAGGAGTATTATCAGAAGACCTCGGGTCAATTAAAAGGCTCGAGCGAAGAAGAGCTCCTCGGCCGAAGTCCCAGAGCCTAACTCATTAGGCGGACGGTGCCAAGCTCCAAGTTATTTGAAAACCAGAGCAGGAGTATTATCGAAGACCTCGAGTCAATTAAAAGACTCGAGCGGAAGAAGAGTTCCTCGGCCGAAGTCCCAAAGCCTAACTCATTAGGCGGGACGGTGCCAAGCTCGGGTTATTTGAAAACCAGAGCAGGAGTGTCATCAGAAGCTCGGGTCGATTAAAAGGTTCGAAAAGAATAAGAACTCCACGGCATGAAGTCCCAGAGCCTAACTCATTGGGCGGGATGGTGCCGAGCTCGGGTTATTTGAAAACCAGAGCAGGGGTGTTATCAGAAGACCTCGGGTCAATTACAGTCCGAGCCGGGGTTCAAAGGAACCCTTGTCCAAAAGTCCCCAGGCCTAAGTTCGAGGCGGGACGTTGTCTAGCAAGAGCCAAATGCAGGCTCGAGCAAGTCAAATGAGCTCGCAAAATAGACATAAGGCTTATTTAGCCTAAGTCAGAGCAAAACTCTACCATGCATTCATAAATAAAGGATGTACAATACTTAGAAAATTTTTTACTCGGCAAGCACATTCAAAGTTAACTCAACGTAGAAGACAGGAATGTATGTACACTAGCAGTCAATAGAATTGTTGAAAACATGTGTCTCTTTATTTCAAGTGAAAAGATTACATATGTAAAAAAAAAAAAAAAAGAAGAAGAAAAAGTGTCCAAGTTATTCGACAGACATGAGGGAAGTGTAAAAGGCCGCGACTCGACCCATCATTCTCGAGTTTCCAGTCTTATCTCGCTCACTCAAAAGACTAGAAACCGGGGACCGGTGTTTGGGTAAAATATCGACAGGCCCTAAAAGCCCTTCCGGTGTATGGGGTAAATATCGGACAAACCCTCGAAGCCCTTCCGGCCAAGCAAGACTCCCGATGGTAACCTAGCCCGAGTAACCCTCGGTCAAAGCCGGTCAAGGTCGAGAGCTCCTTGCTCGCCGAGGTCATCCTCGGTCAAAGCCGGTCAAGGTCGAGAGCTCTCGCTCGCTCGAGGTCATCCTCGGTCAAAGCCGGTCAAGGTCGAGAGCTCCTTGCTCGCCGAGGTCATCCTTCGAGTTAAAGCCGGTCAAGGTCGAGAGCCGAGAACATCACTCCGCCGCAGAGATCCACGAGCACACCGGACAAGACCCGACCTGAGGCAACCCGACCCGTTATCTCGAAATCCCGCACACCTTTTGATGTCTCGACAAGGGTCCCACATGGTGGAGAGATGACATCGTTGTCTGCGTGGTCGGCACGTGCCACCAAGGTGTCATCATTCCTCGCACGCTTGCCCGACATGGTGATCCGCCACGTGAATCGGACTAAGGGAATGCACTGCCATCCCTGTGGAATATTCCGCCAAACCCGATCGCCGAGGGACCCGGATACCATTAGCGTGGAGTGGACAACTGGAAAGGAAAAGAGCGGAAAAGAAGAATATAAAAGGAAACGAAGGAGAACAGCACAGGGGTTGGCATTTCGAATTCACAAAAGAAAAGTTGGATTCTCTCAGAATCGGACACGAGTTCTTCCTTTCCAAATTTCTCTCATCCGACTTTCTAAAAACACCATTTACATCCAAAAGGGGGTGAAATAATACCCTTTCATCTTTCCGGTCTCCCTCACTAAGGGAGATACCAAAAGAGAAACCCGACATCGACTTGAGCGTCGGAGGGTTTCGCCCGGAACGCCTGCGACCCCGACCCGGTTTCACGGAGTGCGGTCCGGAAATCACCGCTCAAGAAGACAGCAGACCCGGACAAAGGAGGCAATCCCGCTCGAACTTATCGCGAGCAAAAGGATCGGCATCGCTTAAAACCGCGAGCGTAAGGTTCGGACGCTCCTTAGCGAACATGCTTGGAGGTACTTGTTGGAAGGTTCAAGCACTCGCTGAGGCACGCGGAAAATCTGCATCAACATCTTCTCTCCCAAGTAATCTTTGATCTGCATCATCATCCGTAAAGCCATGGCAATTCGTTTTCCAAGTGTTTTAAATGCTAAGCACATTCTACGCCAATCAAAGCTATTAGCAAATCAAGCAGCAGCAGCTTCGGTGTCTACAGATGTGCCAAAAGGCTATCTAGAAGTATATGTTGGGGAGAGATCACAAAAGAAGAGATTCATCATTCCTGTATCATTCTTGAATCAGCCTTCATTTCAAGAATTGTTAACTAAAGCTGAGTAAGAATTCGGAAAAAATCATCCAATGGGTGGCTTCACCATTCCCTGCAGAGAAGATGTCTTCATGAACGTCACTTCTCGCTTGAATGGACCATGAATCTAGCTGCTCTTAAGCAGTGAGTGATGACATGACAATTTTGTTAATTCCTGTACAATTCATTTTTCTTTGTTTAGGAAGTAGATTGAATCCAATGGGGAATGTCACCCATGTGAGAGCTGATTATTAGTAGCCAACGATACAACAATATTTGTTACATATTGATAATGAAAATTCTTAGATATCATTCAATACATATAGTTATTCTTTTGCTTCCAACATAATTAGTGTCTTTTAAGCTAACTCCTTGAAATGGGCATGACCCAATATAATCAAAATCTGTTTCCGAAATCCGAGCCATGCCATGGCTGAGTTGTGGCACCTCTTTTGTGGGAATATATTCTTTAAAATTTTTGGAATTGGGCATGGGCTTCAGCTATAAATTTATGGGCTGGGCTATTTATTTTATTATTTATAATAGTTACAATGTGTACGTGTTAATATATATATATTTTTTAAATGAGTCTTTAAATAAAAGGAAAAGGGTTACGAAACTAATAAAATGGGAGGATTTAAAATACTTTTCTTTAGAAGATTATCGATTGGAGGTGTTGATCAATCCAACCAATAGATTGCAGAAAGTTCATTACGAAAAACAGAAAAAATAAATTAAATGTTTTGGCCTCATTTTTGTTCCCTATCACAAGTGCATACTCTTGGGAGCTAATATTTCCTACAATTCCGAACTTTAAAATTTATTATTTTATAAGTTAAGTGCTAGATCCGAATTTCCAAAAGGTGATTGAGTTAAAATTTTTTGAATATCTATTATTATGATTATTATTACTATTTTTCAATTATCCAGGTTTAGTAAATACATCGAGGAAATTTTGACAATGTCTTAATAGATCAAATAAATAAAAATAGAAATATTTGAGCAAAATAGTACGAACAGGTAAACTGGAATACACCCAAGCAAATACAATTGGCAGCGATCAATTCAAGGACATGCATAAGAAGTGGACAACGACAAAAAATAGTTGTTACAAATTTAAAATGGCCATCTGTTGCCCATTATTCGGAACACTGCAACGTATATAAGAGCAGCAAAGGCATAGGAATCAACAAGAGATATTGAATCTCTAACTTGATAATTATTTTAATTCGATTGGATTGACATTGATTGACATTCAAATCATGGGGAAGAACGTGCTTATTTCGATGTTGATCATGTCAATGCTATTGAATGTAGCCGTTGGATTCTTCGATCCGGTCAAAACTGTTGCAAACCGTACGTAATATTTAATCAATTTGATCAACTGTCCTTAATTAGAGTACTTATTGTGTTTTGACTCTATATATTCAATTTAATTTTATACATGATAGAGTACTAATTTTACAGTTCTTTTTGCTAATATTATTTTCAGAGGCACAAAAGGGGGTACAAGACATTGCCAAGCAGGCTTTTGGCAGAAAGACAATGGAGGAGAATGGAGAAGAACAATTGCAAGTTGCTGGTGATTGTGATCAGGGTCAAAATAATGCGGGGAAAGCAAACAAGGCTAATCTCTTTTTTAATCCTCTTGATTCTATTCCTAATTTGAAACAAGGTAAAAAATACTATTGCAAATGGGGCAATAACAGTTTTTAATTAATCAGCTGGTGGTGATTGTGAACTCCAATGCATTGAATATTTCTCCCCTTTTTTTTTTTTTAGAAAATTGTTTAGTATATTAAAGTATGGCCATCCTGAAGAGAAAATAAATGTTTTTGCGTATTTACAGAAGCCAACGTCATTCCTAGAAAGACAATGGAGGAGGATGATCATGATTGTGAGCAAGACCATGAAAATGAAAATAATGCAGAGAGCAATGGAAGTGGCAATGAAGATACTGATGATACTAATGATGCTAGTGATGCTAATGACGCTAGTGATTGTGATGAAGGTCAAGGTATTAAGGAGACAATGGTAAATGCGGCTAGAAAAATTATTAATCAACACGCAAACTGAAGGAATTAAGAAATTGATTGAGATCAATTAATGTGACCCAAGTGCCCACGGTGTATCTTAGTAGTTATTTGCTTATTCCTTGTAATTTGGTGCCTGAGTGGCTTCTGTGGAGATACCAACGGTTACTTGTATGTTGTATTCGAAATTAATAAATTGATTCTATTGATTTTTTTATATATGTTGCCCGTAATTTTTTTTAATAGTGCTTCAAAACTGGTTACACAAATTATTAATCTGTGGTGACATGAACAATAACAGGACAATTTCAAGGTCTGTTTTCCCCGGAGTACATTCTTGTACTAGTTGCAGTAAAAGCTAGCTGTAATGTTTGATAACTGAAAAATTATAATGCTCAATGTTGATGCAGATTTTCCCGCGTGCCTCAACAGTGCTTCGAACCTTCCAACAGTACCTCCAAACAGCTCGCTAAGGAACGTCTGAACCTTCTGCTCGCGGTTTTAAACAGTACCCGATCCTTCTGCTCGCGATAAGTTCGAGCAGGATTGCCTCCTTTGTCCGGGTCTGCTGTCTTCTTGAGCAGTGATTTCCGGACCTGCACTCACAGAAAACCGGGTCGGAGTCGCGGGCGTTTCCGTGAAACCCTCCGACGCTCAAGTCAGTAATCGGGTTTCTCTTTTTTGGTATCTCCCTTAGTGAGGGAGACCGGAAAGATGAAAGGGGTATTATTTCGCCCCCCCTTTTTGGATGTAAATGGTGTTTTTTAGAGAAAGTCAGATGAGAGAAATTTGGAAAGGAAGAACACATGTCCGATTCATGGAGAATCCAACTTCTCTTTCGTGAATTCGAAATGCCAACCCCGTGCCGTTCTCCTTCGTTTCCTTTTATATTCTTCTTTTCCGCTCTTTTCCTTTCCAGTCCGTCCACTCCACGCTAATGGTATCCGGGTCCCTCGGCGGTCGAGTTTGGCGGAATATTCCCTAGGGATGAGCGGTCTGTTCCTTAATCCGATTCACGTGGCGGATCACCATGTCGGGCAAGCGTGCGGGAATGATGACACCTTGGTGGCACGTCTGAGCCGCCAGACAACGATGTCATCTCTCCACCATGTGGGACCCTTGTCGGACATCAAAGGTGTGCGGGATTACGAGATAACGGGTCGGGTTGCCACAGGTCGGGTTTTGTCCAGCTGTGCTCGTGGATCTCTGCGAGCAGGAGTGATGTGCTCGGCTCTCGACCTTGACCAGCCTTAACCTGAAGGATGACCTCGAGCAGGCAAGGAGCTCTCGACCTTGACCAGCTTTGACCTGAGGGATGACCTCGAGCAGGCAAGGAGCTCTCGACCTTGACCAGCTTTGACCTGAGGGGTTACTCGGGCTAGGTTACCATCGGGAGTCTTGCTTGAGCCGGAAGGGCTTCGAGGGGTTTGTCTGATATTTACCCCATACACCTGAAAGGGCTTTTAGGGGCCTGTCTGATATTTTACCCAAACACTCAATTGAATGAAAGACATATGAGTAGACCAATAAGCCAATAGAAATGTAAAAATTTCGGTCAAGTGTTTCATTAATTTAGAGTTTGGTGGAGAATCTGTATGAGTATCCATACAGGAAAAAGGAGATTTCCTTTCCTCAAGGAAGAAAAAGAAAAAATATATCTGTACAAAGTATTGATAACTCTTTACATATTGTATTCACAGAGCATTGTTAATGTGCTCTCTCAGTGCCCATTTAAGCAATAAATGAGATCGATGAGGTTGTCTTTGCTGCAGGGAAATGTGAGGCCTCCCGTTGGATGGTCAAAACCAAATTTTTCTTCAGCTTGACTCAACAAGTCTTGAAATGAAGGGTGGTTCAAGTATGAAACTGGAATTACAAATCTCTTTCTTTGTTTTTCTCCAACATAAACCGCAAGGTAGCCTTTCGGGACATCTGTGGCTATTGCAGCTGAATTGCTTGCTGTAAATGAAAACTTTCGAAGATTTTTCTTGGCTTGAACAATTCCAGGCAAACGGAACCCATGATTTTGTTTACATAAAACTAGAAATGGAACCCAAAAGAATCTAGGACTCAAGGGAATTTTCAATTAATACCTGAGACTCAAGGGTTAAGACTTCTGCTGCTTGTAAACTCTCGATGCTGTGTGTATATATAGATGGAACAGTCCGTAGGAAACTTTCTGATCCGCAATGTGAATGGTGGAGAGACAATAGCCTATGCGGGATCACATGGTTTTGTCTTCCAGCTCATTATCAAATTCTAATTGCCTGCAGACATAGAATCGGATAGCTGGGTAACTTGTCATTTAAACGTAACACGTCTCATTGCAACTACTAAGACATGCTTTGGGCATTGAACTACTCCCTCATTATGTTAAGAAAGCATGTCACATGGAAAATTTTTTATGAGACTATCATATAAAAAAATATTGAAGATGGGTCTTGAAACCTTGCCAACACAACTAACAGTTATATCTAGAGTTAAGGCTGACTGTATTTCAACCCAAAACACCTTTCAAAATTGTTGCTAAGAACGTGAAACAAACTTTGAAATGAGCAGCATCATATTTATATACAGGCCCCACACTTGAATTTGAAAAAGAAAATAGAAAGGTAAAAAATATGCTTGACTGCATTATCACAGTAAAGACAAGCCCCATGAAATACACGTGAAGCATCGTTATCATCCATGTCGCCTAAATGCATCTTTAAAATATTACTTAAAGACTAGTACTCTTCCTTAAAATATTACAAATTCCCAGATTCAGCAAAATCAAGTTTAAGTACAAGTCATGGTTTTACTAATTAAGGCATCTTTAAATGTGTTAACAAATTGAGCTTTCTCTCCCAATATTATTTCAAATAAATTATCAAGTAAAATATTAAAAAAAAAAGTAAATGACAAATAAATCAATGACTGAACATAAAATTTATGTGGAAAACTCTAAATTTGGAGAAAAACTACGATTGCTGTTAAAAGACAATTAAAGAAAAATATTCACTGTGTAAAAAATTATTACAATAACACTTTCAGAAATAATTTCCTCTCATCTTAATTCCAATTACACCCTAAACTCAAATCACTACAATAAGAATTTTAAAACTCTTAACACTCTCACAAAAGATTTTGAAATTTGATTTTGGATAGAAATGAGAGGAGAGAATGTCTCCTTTTATAGCCACCATGTAGCCACCATTCATCATTGTTTATCGCTGTTCATTTTGCGACTTTCCTTTGTTTTTTTTTCCTTTTAAATATTGTCATTCAAATAGTATAACTTGACTTTTTTCTAGAAGCCATACTATTTGACATTCTCCCATTTGGAGATTTGATTGAAAACCAATCAATCTCCACATCTTATTTTCTCCTTCGTCAATAGTCATAATCTTCAACATAAAGAATTATTATACTTCAGCATAAAGATTGTATTCACTTAGAATTAATTAACAAATTTAAGAATTTATACATTGGCACGTATCGAAACATCCTGCTGAAATTTATGATGCAACTTCCTTGTTGGCCTTCTTGGAAGTTCATCAGCCATAAACAAAAATTTCACCACACACCTTGTATCAATGCCAACCATGCTTTGTGTGCAAATCTTGTGGACCTACTAGTAGTAACACATCTCCTTTCATGGCACTAGCGGCATACCATGAGGATGTCATCATCATCTATTTTATAAGGGACCACCGTCTCTCAATATGATGAGAGACTTATCACTAGCAATGCTATCAACATCTGATCTGGAGCCATTTGCTGACCCTGCTCCATTTCTTATACGACAATCTCTTTTTAAGTGTCCTGATTGTCCACACTCCCAGCAGGCACCTTTCTTTTTAGCGTTATTTTTTAATTCCCCACAATTGCCAAGCCGAGACACCTGTAATTTCTATACGTTCACTACTCAGTCTTCGTTCTTCTGAGAGTAAAGTACTAATAACTTTTACAAGATTTACTTTCTCTTTTCCTTACATTAAAGTAGGTAACAAGTGTTTATAGGAAGCTGGAAGTGACCACAATAGTCTAAGCACCTTATCCTCATTATCAATTTTAATTCCAATGGCTTCAAGTTTTGTCACAATACCATTAAGAACACTGAGATGATCAGAAAACTTTTGTACCTTCAGCCATTCGCAATGTATGAAATCACTCCTTCAGGGACAATCGATTTGATATGATCTTTGTTTGATACAACTTTTCTAGCCTCTCCCAAAGCTCTTTCGCTGGAGGAATATTTCTTACATTTGCAAGGACATTATTTGCTAGACACAATCGTATAGCACTTACAGCTCTATCATCCAACTCTTCTCAATCTTCATCGCTTATGCCAGCTTTTCCAAAGTCACTATTAGAAACTGATGATGGCTTCCCTTTTAATACCTTGAGTAACCCAAATTGGATTAACACATCCTTGACTTGAATTTGCCACAAGACAAAGTTGATTTTTCCATTAAATTTTTCTATTTCAATTTTCTCTCGGCTTAAAAATTTCAATCTTGACATATTGCTTAATAGATCAGTCTCTGCTCTTTACGATGGACTATTTGAACTAGCTCCCATTGCTTCATGTGAACAGTATTATATATATATAAACAATACTATATACTTAAATAGTACTATGTATTTCACTGGGCTCTGATACCACTGTTAGGAAATTGAACTTCCTCTCCCAATATTACTTCAAGCAAATTGTCAATCAAAATATCAAAAGAAAATAAAAATGAAAAATACACAAGATTTACGTGGAAAACTCCAAATCCGGAGAAAAACAATGGCCATTGTCAAAAGACAACTAAAGAAAAAAATATTCACTATGTGAAAAATTATTACAATCGCACTTTTAAAAATAATTTCTTCTCACCTTAATCCCCAATACACCCAAAACTCTAATCACTACAATAAGAATTTAAAAACTCTTAACACTCTCACAAGAGATTTTAAAATTTGATTTTGTATACAAATGAGAGAAGAGAACCTCTCCTTTTATAGCCATCGAGTAGCCACTATTATCACTATTTATCATTGTTCATTTTGCGACTTTCCTTTTTTTTTTTTTTTTTTGAACAGTGCCATTCAAATAGTGTAGCTTGGCTTTCTAGAAGGTTTAACCTTCTAGAAGCCATACTATTTGAAAAAAATGCTCTATCCTTTATCTAAAAGAAAGCACCATGATTAACTAAGCGAATTGTTCAAGTGATGAATGGGCTCAACAATAATTGACAGAATTCAAAATTTCTAGGTTAATAAATGTGAACGTGGTTTCCGAGCGCTATAATGGCAAGTGAAATATAATGGAAGCTTAATCTATTCTCAGGTACAATAAAAATTCAACACTTTGATGGAATGTTTGTTAAAATTCCTTGAAAGAAAATAAATTGTGCAGAAACATTTGAAAAGCTATTTGTTAAAGGAAACATAAAACAGACATAATTGGCAGGAAAAAGATGTTTAAGTAATGTTATTGAGAAAGAATCATATTGAATACAAACACGATTAAGTTTACATTGATTGAAGCAAACAATCACAACGTAAACTGTTTGGGAAATGAAGAGCAAGCCTGCTCGAGGGCAAGTTAGCCAGAACAGAAGCCCTGATCACTAGCACAAAGACACCCCTGCTCGGTGTCAAAGCTGGTCGGGATCAACTGTTCAAAGCTGGTCGGTCAGAAAAAGTAGGAATGTCCACGACCATCAAGCGAGCCCTGATCACGTTATGAGCAGCGCCAAGAATAGGAAGGGACCAAAGCTTGAGCATAGCTAAACCCAAGTATGGCAGCCCCACATCTGTAGTTTAGGACGGTGAATGGTTTTCTCTGAGAAGAAGATAGTAGTCGCCAGACGCCCCCACACCATAAAGCCTCATCACGACGATCGATAACTGAGAGGCACCCCCATACCATAGAGTTTCGTTACCACATCAAAGTTTTATCACTATAACCCATAATCGTCAAACACCCCACACCCAAAGTTTCATCACTGTGACCCATAACCATCGAACATCCCCACGCCCCCAAGTTTTGTCACTGTGACCCATAGCTGTCAGAAAGACACAGGCACAATGAATTCAGAGGATGGCACCAAAGTAAGGGTCCTAGGGAAAAGAAGGGATAAATATCTGAGAAAGGGTGAGGGAAGGGGATTTCTTTTTCTTTTCAACTTTCTATTTTCTTGTTTTTCTCTGATTTAGAGAGAATTTAAAAGAATCAAATTTGACACTTTCTCTGTGAATACAGGCTAGGAGGCATCATTGTTTTAGATAATAGAGAAACGCAAGAACCAGCTGGAAATCCTACTCGAGGAGTGAGCAACCAGGAATCAATGTCGACATCTTAGAGCGACCAGAATGCAACATCAACATTTTTGAACCGTCTGTAGGTGTCAGTTCAAAAAACCATAATTCGTAACACACTTTGAAAACGACATGGCCATGAGAGGCAATAGCCGAAAGAAAGTAAGTCTCGAAGAATCAGTGACTTTGAGGGAGATGGCCAACAAGGCCCGAGATAAAGAGATGCAAGAAAGGATGGACCGGATGGAGAAACAGATAGAGATACTGACATCTATCTTACAATAACTCAGGGATGGGTAAAAGGGAGCATGCAATGATGTTCCCGATCCTAGTCGTGGGCATGCTCCTACTGGCGAGGACGTGGGAACTGGAGCCCAAAGGAAGAAAGTGCAGAACGCAACCGGAAGGGAGGATGCAAGCCTGTAGGAAAGAGATCTAAGACAGCACCTATAGGACATGACACAAGAACATGTGCCAGTTGCGCTGTGGAATCCTTCCCGCGCGAAAGAGCTGGAGGAAGAGTTCCGCAGGTTGGCTCAGGTTGTTGAGGATATCCGGGGATATGAGAAAATCCAGAGTAGGAGGATCATGCTAGATAATGAGTCCCCACTCTTAGTGGAGATCATTAGTGTCACAATCTCTAAGGATTTCCATTTTCCCGACTTAAAGTGGACATCGAGCACTTGAATGACATAACTGGAGTACAGGGCTTGATGGCAATGCAAAGATGTAGAGCCTTCTCATACCTTGAAGGCGAGCAAGAATGGAACTCGTTACCGCGAAGCATCAAGCTTTGAGCAGATGTGCACGAATTTGCACGGTTAGTGAGGCGATAGCACTTGAAGACTATATGATGGAGCTAGTCGAGATCAAATAGAGGGAGGGTAAGTCCCTCTGATAGTTCGTCAAGAGATATCACCGGGCAATTTAAGATCCCGGAGCACTTAATTACCTCCATGCGTTGAGAGGATTGAAGAAGGGACTGAGGTTGGGAAGCCCCTGGTACAATTTGGGAAGTCCCTCGATCAGCTCATACTCTGATGCGTACGAACAGATAAAGAAGGATATCGTGATCGAGGAGCGAGCAAAGCGTAGGGAGAAAGGAGGGCCTGCTCAGGGTTGTCAACTTCCAGAGGGATAAGGAACCGAGCTGCTCCTTATAACCATTACCAGAGGACCTCCCAACTGTGAATGGGTCACGCTCAATTCCACAGGTCTTCGAGCAGGGACTATAGGGATTATCGTCAATTCGATGGTAACCCGCCCCGCAATCCTCCCATGAATCAGCTCGTACAGAGCCATGACAGAATTGACTGTCCGTTGCCTCCACACGCGGGCAACTTTCCTAGGGATAGGACCTTGCAGATGATCGACCAAAGTCCTACCTATAGGTAGTATACTCCTCTGAAGGTGTCGCTAGAGGAGATGTTCTATATCGTGGAAGAACGAGGTTTGTTGTGTTCCCCAACACTAATGTCCAAACCGGTGAATAGGAGGGACAGGAGCAGGTTTTTCAGATTCCATAATGATCATGACCATTCAGCATCTCAGTGCTGTGATCTAAAGAACCAGGTGGAGGATTTAGTGAGAAATCGGTACCTAGATGAATTTATCGATGGGGAAAACCCGATGGTAGAGCGACAACAGGCAAAGGATGACTAGGCTTGTGGTATGGACCGCGAACAACCTACTGTGAGAGTGATAGTAGGAGGGCCGACAATGGCAAGAGACTCGAACAGAGCTAGAAAAAACTATAGCAGATATGCTTCAATAATCGTGAGGTCCTGCTCAATATGCCTGTCGCAAAGAGAGCAAGAACCAGGTAAGTCCTGATTACGAGGAGGGGGTCCTATATCCCCACAAAGATGCCCTAGTTGTAAAGGCAAATGTTGCAAATAGGGAACTCAATCGGATTCTGGTAAACTCGGGAAGTTCAGTAGACATTCTCTTCAAGTCCTGGATGAGACGGGAATAGCAGCCGTAAGGGTTGAGCACACGAACGCCTCCTCGAAGGGATTCGGTGGGGGAAGGTTGACCCCCCTAGGAATTGTGAATTTGCCGATAAGGATAGGCTTGAAGCCCTTCGAGAAGAACATTATGCTTGACTTCGTGGTTATGGACAAGGTCAGGCCTTACCAGGTGATATTGGAAAGACCGTTCATGAGAATCAGACAATCGGTGATGTCAACGTACTACCTGGCACTGAAATATCGAATGAACGGAGTGGTGGGGGTTCTTAAAGGTGATCAAAAGCGGTTAAGGAAGCAATGCAGGTGACATCGCTGGACGCTAGAGGGGAGTGGAAGAAAGGAAAGCAAGAACCTGTTGGGGAATTGGAGGAAGTTATGATAAATCTGGACAACCAGGAGAAGAAAGTTAAATCGGCTCGAGCCTAAGCGATCAGGTAAGGAAGAATCTGGTCGAGTTATTGTAAGCCCATTCAGATGTATTTGCCTGGTCCTATGACAACATGCTAGGGACTGACCCGAAGGTGGTATGCCACGAGCTAGCGGTAAGAGGAGAGGCAAAGCTAGTAAAGCAGAAGAGGAGTTGTGTCAACCAGGAAAGATATGATGCCATGGATAGCGAGGTGGAGAAGCTGTTAAAGGCTGAATTCATAAGGAAATTTAATTACTCTGAATGGATCTTGAATGTGGTACTGGTCAATAAGGCAAATGGAAAATAGAGAATGTATGTGGATTTCACAGACTTAAACAAAGCCTGTCCTAAAGATAGTTTCCCACTGCTGAAAATAGACCATCTAGTTGACTCCACTGTCGGACATAGTTTGTTTAGCTTCATGGATGCGTTTTTTGATGACAACCAAATTCTCATGTTCGAGCAGAACGAGGAATGCACGACCTTTATCACCAATTAAGGTTTGTTCTGCTACAAGGTCATGCCCGTTGGCTTAAAAAATGCAGGGGCAACATATCAGAGGTTGGTGAATAAGATCTTTAAGCCTCTGATCGGCTGAACAATGGAAGTTTACGTGGACGATATGATCACCAAGTCCTAGGACGCAGAACATGTCAAGCATCTGAAGGAGATCTTCATGCTCTTAAGGGAGTACAGAATAAAGCTTAACCCAGAGAAGTGTGCCTTTAGAGTAGGTTCTGGAAAGTTCTTAGACTTCATGGTCAGTTGCAGAGGAATTGAGGCAAACCTAGAGAAGATAAGAGCGGTACTAGAAATGAAGTCCCCACGCACTCTTAAGGAGATGCAAAGTCTTACGGGTAAGCTAGCATCCCTAAACAGGTTCATCTACCGGGCAACAGACAAGTGCTATGTCTTTTTTCTGGAGATAAAAAAAGGGAGGAAGACAAAATGGACACCAGAATGTGAGGTGGCATTTCAGAAGTACTTGTTAAAGGCCCCGTTACTATCGACACTATCAGTAGGAAAAGTTTTATATCTGTACTTGGTAGTGTCACAGTGGACAACGAACTCGGTCCTAATAAGCAGTTCAGAAGTTGAGGCCTTATTTCTAAGCGCACTCAATAGTGGTCTTGACGAACAAGCCACTTAGACAAATCCTGCATAAGCCAGAGACCTCAGGTCAGTTAGTGAAGTGGTCGATAGAGCTCAGCAAGTTTGACATCAGCTATCAGCCTCGGACAGTAATTAAAGCACAAGCTCTATCAAACTTTATGGCTGAATGTACAGAATTAGATAAAGGTATAGATAACGAGCGAGCAGTGGGAGAGCATGTTCGAGCAAAGTTTGGGTGGTTATGGTAGATTGATCGTGTGGGGATCAAGGAGCAGGAGCATGAGTGGTTTTGCTTAGCCCTGAAGGAGTAGAAATTCAATATGCAGTGAAGCTTAAGTTTAAAGCAGTAATAACCAGGCAGAGTACAAGGCTATCATTGCAGGATTAAAACTTACATTAGTGGTGAAGGCAGAAGAGGTGAAAATCTGAACAGATTCCCAGTTAGTGGCAAATTATCTCAACGAAAGCTTCCTAGCGAAAGCCGAGAAGATGGAGGCCTACCTTCGGAAGATGAGGTAATTAGTTGGGAAGTTTCGACCAGTGGAGGTAGAACAGATTTCGAGGGCAGAATACTTTCGTGCGGATATAATAGTGAGAATGGCCATTATGTCAGACCTTAAAATGCCCAAGTCAATTCCTGTGGAGACCAGGACCAGCTCGAGTATTGAGTATGAAGACGAGGTAATGAGCGTGACCTCAAGTAACACCTGGATGGACCCGATTGTCTCCTACATTAAGAAAGGGACAATACCTGCCGATAAGAAGCAAGCAAGAAAGTTGATGTGTCAACCAGCAAGGTATGCACTAATTGACAGAGTGTTGTACCGATGAGGATATACCCTGCCACTGTTACGCTGCTTGGACGAGAAAGAAGCCGACTACGCGCTCAGGGAAGTATATGAGGGGATTTGTGAAAACTACTCTGGTGCAAGGTCTTTAGCTTTTAAAGTCTTGAGGCAAGGGTATTTCTAGCCCATAATACATCAAGACACACTAGAAAAGAATAAGAGCTGCAAGAGTTGTCAAACCTTCACCAATTTCATAGCTCAGCTACCGGAGAACCTCACGGTGATGAACTCGCCATGGCCATTTGCTCAATGGAGAATTGATCTGATCGGACCGTTACTAAAAGGACGAGCATCCACGACATATCCCATGGTTGCGATTGATTATTTTACGAAATGAGTTGAAGTAGAGGCCTTGAGAAGTATTACAGAGAGCAAAACATCTGATTTTATCTGAAGAAATGTGATTTGTAGGTAAGAAATCCCTCATGCACTAGTTACGGATAATGGGAGATAGTTTGACAACAACAAGTTCAGAGACTTTTGTGCAAACATGGGAATAGAGTTGAAGTTATGCTCGCCATCACATTTACAGGCAAATGGGAAAGTGAAGGCAGCGAACAAAACCATAAAACATCTCTTGAAAACCAGATTGAGAGAGCAGAAAGGAGCATGGGTGGACGAGCTGCCTGGAGTTTTATAGGCTTGTAAAACCACACATAAGACCGCGATGGAGGATACGCCATTTGCTCTAGCGCTTGGACACGAAGCAGATGATCCCAGCAAAGATAGGGATAGGCACGCATCGGATGGAACATTTCAATGAGGAGCGAACAACGAGCAGATTTGTACAAATTTGGATTTGTTAGAAGAAAGAAGGGAGAGGTCAGTAAGGAAGGTGGTGGAGTATTAACAGAAAGTAGTTCGTTACTCCAACCAAAACGTGCACATCCGCCGATTTAAGGTGGGGGATTGGGTGCTTAAAAGAGTAAACCATAGCACCAAAGATCCCAGTTAGGAGGTATTAGGCCCAAATTGGGAGGGTCTTTACAGGATTTCACAAGTGGTCGGTCCGGGGGTATACAGACTATCTTATCCTGACGGGCGGGAAGTCAAGAGACCATGAAATGCAAAACATCTGATAAAGTATTTCCAATAAGTTCTTTTGTATAATAGAGTCAATATTTAGTTTCCTTGTAACATATGAATTTGTTATATTTATTTATGTAAATAATGAATTTAATAGGGGGTTTATGTGATAAATTGAAAGAGGGTTTATGTGATAATTTAAGAAGGGGTTTATGTGATATATCATGAGGGGGTCTAGTTGATATTTTGTGGGTGCTTATAAAAGGAGGAAACCGGTTAAAATTTGGAGAAAACCGAGAGAAAGAGGAGAGGAGACCCAACCCGCGAGTTTGACCCGGCCGTAACTCCCTATTCCGACCACCCCACCGGACGAGCTTGGTATCAAATCGAAGCTTACGAGACGTAGAACGTTCCCTACCATCCTCGCCGCCTGAAACGTCGAGAACGCCACGGTGAAGCTCGAAAGTTCCGCGGGTTCATGAGGACGATCGCCGGCGATTCCGGCCGTATTGGCCACGCCACCGGTTACAAAGCTTCCCACCTCACCATCTTCCATTCCCGACCAGTCACCGACACCGAGGAGGCCGCTTTCTGCCGTCCGATCACCCCAAGGAGCCGCGACTTCACGTGCTCGATCCGGCTCGCCACCGCGCGTGGGAGGACACCACCGGCACCGTTGGACTCACCTCGACGAGAAGTGTCTAGTCCGAGCTTCCCCACCACCGTTGGGTCAATTTCGGTCAACGTTGACCGTAGGGGCATTTTGGTAATTTCACGTGTTGAGGGTAATTTCGTAATTTCCAGCTTTGAGGGTGATTTTGTAATCTGAATTGAGGATAAATTGGTAATTTTATGATGTTGAGGGTAAATTGGTAAATTATGAAATTGAGGGTAGTATAATTTTGGATTATATTAGTAAATTACGAATACGAGATTATTACTGAGTGGTCAGGAAGATTGAGAGTTGTATTATTAGGACGAATATTTATTTAAGGCGTTATTTTTGCGAGATTAGTTCTAATTATAATTATGGAAAGTAATTGTATCGTTTCCGTAAATTAGGTGGATCCATGGACGAGAATCTATCTACGACTTGGGTGATAGCATGAGTCCGAAATTGTCACTGTGAGTGGAATATATTAAAATTATTTGATTTTTATATAGTAAGGCTTGTTTATGAAATGAATATTTAAAGTGCTTCTATTAAATGGTTTTCCGAAATAAATGTTTATTGCGTATAAATATTATGTTAAATTATATTTATTTATTTATGCTTCGTATCGATTTTAAAATGCAAAAGAGATGATTGATTTCCGAACATGTTTTAAAGTGTTTTTATGCGGATTTCGAGCATGATTTAGAATGTATATACATTGCTTTTAAGCATGATTCAAAGTATTTATATGTTGATTTCAAGAATAATTTAAAGTGTTTACATATGGTCTTCGAGCATTATTTAAAGTGTTTATATATAATGATTTCGATCATGATTTTAAGTTTTAAGCAAATACCCGTTCCCTCCAGATGAGATGAGATGAGATAGTAGGCCTTTGGGGCCCGTCTGAACACACATAGAGGCTTTGGGCCGTGTGTTTGGGTGCTTTCGCCCTTTGGGGGCATATGCATGCATATTGAGATATGAGATCGGATGGTTTGGACACGATGTCGCGGGATAGCGCATCATAGCACGTCCGTTGAGATCCGGGTATGAGATATGCTGATGAGCATGAGATGGTACGTCCTTTCGTCTATCCGTGTAGCTCCGGGCATGATGGTACTCAGATAGTACATCATTACCGTCCGTTGAGGTCCGGATGAGACTAGATTATCCCCTGGGTATTTGTTTAAGAATATTTGTTTAAGGATATTTGTCTAAAGATATTTGATTTACTTAATGTTTGATATTTCAGTTTGAGATGATATTTCGATATAAGATGTTTTTATTGATTTTGTGACAATCATCAGTTTTGCTTATGTTCAAATTATGATTGAATTGAAAGTAATTTTACATTCAAATAATTATTTGAGAAACGTGATTATACAAGTGATGCACTTATTTTTGTAATTACTTTATATTTTAAAAAATTACTATCCACTCACTGAGCTCACTGAGTTTTATACTCATTCTTATTTTATTATATTTTTCCCCCCCAGGAGATTACAGGTACAACAGTTAACCCAGCAGCTGTACATAGTTGGAGTCATTTGGGCTACTGAGGTTGTTTGAGGACATAGAAAAATTATTTTCTTTTAGTTAATGTATAATTATCATGTTTTGGATTTATATTAGGAATGTGATATATGAATTATGAAACGTGTGTATTATTGGATATGTTATCGAATAAGATTGGATTGATGCAGTTGATGTTTGTTAAATGATTTGGGAGTGCTTGTGTTGTAATTGCAGATTTAGAAATGTTATATATTTAGGGGAGGTTCTGCCGAAATTTCGGTAGAATTTTCATTAATAAGATGATTTTAATATTTAAGTTCAATTTATTAAGATAGGTCGCCTCTGGATATGGGGCGGGTCGTCTCATTCCTTCAAATTAAAGTATGTAAAACCTTATTAATGAATAAAAGCAAGGGAGAACACTTCTAGAATTGATTCAATTTGAGCAAGTCAAAGCTTATGAAAAAAAAATAAAAGCTAAGGCCATAAGTCTCAAAGCATGCCCAAGGTGAGGCAAAGAGCCAAGCATAGCCAGAATTGACTCGAGCGAGATAAGCTCGCAAATAAAAACTACGGCTATAAGTCTCAAAGCTTGCCCAAGGCGAGACAAAGAGCCAAGCAAAGCCAAAGTTGGCTCGAGTAAGATAAGCTCGCAAATAAAAGCTAAGGTCATAAGTTTCAAAGCATGCTCAAGGTAAGACAAAGAGCCAAGCATAGCCAGAGTTGACTCGAGCAAGATAAGCTCGCAAATAAAAGCTACGGCCATAAGTCTTAAAGCCTGCCCAAAGAGAGATAAAGAGCCAAACAAAGCTAGGGTTAGCTCGAGAAAGATAACCTCGCAAATAAAAGCTATGACCATAAGTCTCAAAGCCTGTTCGTGGTAAGGCAAAAAACCCGAAATACATAAGGGGTAATTCGAGTTATTCACATCTTTACAAACAGGCAAAGCGAATAAAGTAAGCCAGAGTCTCACTATTTCAATAGGAGCAAAGGAAAAACTCAAAGCCTGCTAGAAACTTATCCCATATAAAATTTAGAACAAATTAAAGGTACGAAGACAGAAGTGTAAAATCTACTTTTATTATTCAATTCAGTCAGCTAGAGCTTACAAACACCATATCAAAAAAAAAAAAAAAGAGTGAGAGCTACAAAAATCAAGGAGCTGGGGTAGATGGATCAGCAGTTTGATCAGGGGCTTGAGAAGAAGAGCAGCCTAAGAATCCTTCTCGGCGGGGCCAGCAACTTGAGCCTTATCGGTGGAATGAGCAGCTTCTTCAGGTCATACAGCGAAAACTTCTACGCGCGATGGTGGATTCCTTGGTTGCTGGCTCTGAGCATTTTGATCGTTCATATAGGCATTCATGCCAGCCTCGCGCTTAGACATGTCTAGCTTAGGGTATTCCTTGCCCAAGACAAACATGATGTACTCATAGCAGAATGTCAGCCCTTTGTTGTACTCCTCAGTAAACTGGACTAGTAAACTGATTGCCCATAGAGTCCAGTTTACTCTGGAGATAAGAAGTTTCAGCTTCCATGGTCCTTTCAAAGGAAAATCTCTAAACATCAAGATCTTTCCTGGCATTCAGGAGCTTGTCGCTGGCCATGGACAGCTTCTTCTCGAACTGAAATGACTTTGACTCGGCCATAGCAGCTCTCTCCTCAAATGTAGAGATTTTGTTTCAGAGCTTTGCCGAATCCTCCTGTTCCCACTCCAGATCCTTCTTCAAGCTCTGGTTCTCAGCTATAAGTTTTTTCTCATAATTCAAGACTCTTGTCTTGAAAGCTGTAGAAGTAGCAGCAGCTTGACATGTAGAGCGTTGGAAGGAATTGGCCAAGACATTGAGGGGAGAGGACTCAAACTCAGTAACAAAACCTTCATGTACATGCTTCGTGAACTCCTTGATGTAAGGCTCCGTGAAGTCAGCTGCTCCTCAGAGCGCGCAGACTGGGACCTGATAGGAACAATGGTACCAGAATCCCTCAGAGGAGCTTTTCTGACTACTTTTTCACTTTCAGAAGGAGGAGGAAGAACCCTGATTGCTAAAGCAGTAAGGTCAACCCTGGACCTCTTAGGTGGAGAAGAAGAGCTGCTCGGGCTCTCAACAGTACTAGAGCGCTTCTTCAATCGAGCATGGATGCTACACATGTCTTCTTCTTTGGATGCTAAGCAAAACTCGACGAGGTTATGGTGGGTCAATAATTCTTTGCACGAGCTAGCATTGTCCAAGGCAGTATCGACGTACAACTTTAGCTCCTCCTTGATCCGATGTGATCTCTAAGAAACTGCAAAGACCAAAAACGAAAATAAGAAAGGGTAAGAAGAAAAACCAAATCAGAAGGCATAATGAGCAACAAATGACCTGGAGTGCAAAAGTGAGAAGGAATTTGGGGAATTTATTCTGAAGCAGAGGTTGCTCGCCCCCAGTCCCCCTGGGCAAAAAAGAACTTAGTTTTCGAGTTGCCACCAGATGTGGGGAGATTAGTAATGGATTTTTTGTTCTTGGAACTAGAGGTGAAGTAACACCAGACCGCATTTTTTGGGCTGCTTTTCAGTGGGTAGAGGTGCTTTATTTCGTCTACCATAGGCTCACCCATGTTACACCAACTCCACATAATATGTAGGCCAGATAGAACCCTCCACCTATTGGGGTTCAGTTGCCCTAGTGCCAAGTACAATTGAGAAAGTATTCGGGTAAAATAAGGCTATAAGGGTAACCTGACACCCCACCTAAAGCACTCGAGGTAAAGGGTAACATATCCTCGAGGAGGATGGCTATGAGTGTTATTCTTGCCAAGAAGACGAAGGTCAATGCTAGCAGGAATGCGACAGATGGACCTAAACCTATCTAAGTCTTGTTGGGAGGTCTCACACCTCATGTAGTGAATGGCAAACGACTCGGTATCCGACCTTTAACTAGTCTTTTGCCTTTTGTTTGGTCAGGACTCGGGTCTCTTACCACAAGCCCCCTATCGACTCAAGGGACATCATTATGGGCTTTATGTAGTAGACATTTTCCTAAAGAGCAACGATTCCCCCACAACACACCGCTGTCAGATTTTGGAAAGCTGAACTACAGTCTAGTAGAATAGAAAACAAAAAACCCATAAAAAACAAAAATGACAAAAACGAGAAGAAGAAGTCGAAGAATTTATACCTGAGATTGATTTGGAGGGCGTAAATTGCGACGACTGCGACCGAGAAGGTAGATTTCACTTGTAAGCAACGGACTTCAACTTTCAGTAATGTGGAGAAATAAGAAAATGGATAACGTTCAATTTAAGGATTTATAAAGAGGAAAGTGAGTCACTCTAAAAGACGGCAACGTTGCTCAAGGGGGGCGTGACTGTTCAGATAACCGCCTCTTTAAATGAGTGGTCCAAATTAACCCACGCAGCCTACATTAAATGCGAAGCGACTGAAGAAGCGGACAACACAACATAAAAAAGTAAAGGGGGAAACCTGCTCGGACGAATAATTTCTAGTCTTATCCCGTTTCACTCTCAAAACTAGAAAATGGGGGATTGGTGTTTAGGAAATGAAAAGTCAGCCAGAACAAAAGCCCTGATCACTAGCACAAAGACACCCCTACTCGGTGTCAAAGCTGTTTGTGATCAACTATTCAAAGCTGGTCTGTCAGAAAGAGCAGGAATGTCCACGACCATCAAGCGATCCCTGATCACGTTATGAGTGGCGCCAAGAATAGGAAGGGACCAAAGCTCGAGCAAAACTAAACCTAAGTATGGCAGCCCCATATCTGTAGTTCAGGACAGTGAATGGTTCTCTCCGAGAAGAAGAAAGTAGCCGCCAGACGCCTCCACACTATAAAGTCTCGTTATGACGATCGATAACTGAGAGGCACCCCTATACCATATTGTTTTGTCACTGTGAACCGATAACCGTCACATACCTCAACAGCATCAACATTTCGTCACTGTGACCCATAACCGTCAGACATCCCCATACCCTCAAGTTTTATCACTGTGACCCATAGCCGTCAGACACCCCCACACCCAAAGTTTCTTCACTATGACCTATAACCGTTAGATATCCTCACACCCCTAAGTTTTGTCACTGTGACCCATAGCTATCAGAAAGGCACAGGCACAATGAATTCAAAGGATGGCGCCCGAGTCAGGGTCCCAGGGAGAAAAAAGGGATAAATATTTGATGAAGGGTGAGGGAAGGGGAGTCCTTTTTCTTTTCAACTTTCTATTTTTTGGTTTTTCTCTGATTTAGAGAGAATTTAAAAGAATCAACCTGATTACTGACTTGAGCGTCGGAGGGTTTTTGCCGAAAAAACACTCTGCGAACTCTGACATTTTTTTGTAAATACAGGCCAGGAGGCATCATCATTTTAGAAAATAGAGAAACGCAAGAACCAGCTGGAAATCCTGCTTGAGGAATGAGTGACCAGGAATCAACGTCGACATCTTGGAGCGACCAGAAAGCAACATCAACATAAACAAACCTTTACTACAAAAAATTGGTAATCGAGGCAACGGCGCAGGATTGTTAGTATCATCAAGATTAGCTATTTCTAGATCTTCTAAATGATGTTTCCTGCGGCCTATAAATTGCAAGTGAGATAAAAATAATAATACTTCTTCGCTGCTTGAGATTGTGAGACTCCCTATAGGATGATCAAACCCGAACTCTTCTTCAGCCTGACTTAGCAAATTCTGGAATGAAGGGTGCTTCAAGTATGAAATGGGAACCAAAAATATTTTCTTTTCAGATTCTCCAACATAGGCAGCAAAGTGTCGTTAGGGCATTAACTATCAGAAGCCATAAGAGCATCCCTTAGAGCCTGTTTGGCATTAAGAATCTTGGGAAATCGGATAGCCATAAGTCTATATTGCTAAGTGATGAAAATGTTTTGCAGAAAAATATTGATACGAAAGGCGTAGGAAAAAAGTAGAACCTTGTGAGTGGCTATCCGTTGAACATGTATATAAATAAGAAAAATTTCTGCAATTGGCCTACCATATAATGAAAATGAAAATAAGAGCATATGCTGCAAAGATCACATGGTTCTGCTTCCCAACCAATGATAAGGTTTGAGCAGGGTTTGTACTGAGATTTGATTGAAACTTATTGTGGCCTACCAATAAGTGAAACTACAATGATTTCATATTTGATATTATCATTGTTTCGTGGCCTGTCGGTCACAACTTCAGATCCATTTACTAAAATCTTTTAAAGCAACCATATGCGGAAAACTTTAAATAAGGCTTCTGATACTTAGTCTTCTGATGAAAGTAAAGCAATTAATCAGCTGATATGATAGTGTTTCCTGAGCTTAGACTGAAGTTAATGAAATGATATGTTGATTGGAAGCATCAAAGCAACCTATCATAGCAAGCCAAGGCTTGCACAATAAAAAGAAATTCATTTCATGGACCAATTTCAGTACTTTTGCCAATTAATTGACAATATGTGGATAATCACACTGCTCATTGATCAACTTTTTATGAATTTTCTAGTCAAATATGTTATTGGAAACAAAATCGGTTGCTGATAAATTAATAGACTGTGATTGGCTCACAGCATTCCGAGTGCATGCCAAGAACTATTTTGATATTATACTGTGGTCCCTAAGGAAAAAATTAGTATATATCTCCTTATCTAGATAAGTTAGATTAGTATATGTCTAGTTCAAATTGGTTACACTTGTTTCAACTCATCTGAGCTTCAATGACTTGTTTCTTATTATTTCAGCAACGACCACGCACACGATTATTGAAAAGATTTTGCCATTATTCTTGAAAGACAATTAGTCCATTCAACCTTTTGAAGTTGCAAAATATTACTACTGTTTTTAATGTTGTTTTGCATTACAGCTTATAGTTTAAATGAATACCCACAGTTTTTAAAAATGAATGAGAAGACAGAGACATGTGATTCCTTGTGTAATCACCATTAGGTAATTTTCCAAATTTCTTTTACAGCTGTAGATAAACTTTCTGACTCATGCTTCATTAACGCATCAACAAGCAAACTGGGAGAGCCTGTGAAATACATGTGAAGCATTCCCTACTGAGCCATACTGCAGCTAAACCAGCATAAAACTAGCAAAGCTCTATGGCTAAGATCTAATTGAATTTATCAAATATATCTTTGCTATGGAAAATTTGAGATTATGTTTAACAATTTTCCGTGACCTTTGTGTAAAGTTACTACAGATGCTGCAAACTGATTACATTTACTTAGTCCAACAGATGATGTTTTTATTCACTTTTACAGATTGTGATATAATTTCTTTGTGACAGTATTCATGTACTCTACAAAATTGTATTCAATGATCAATGCTAGTATACTTTCTCATTTCTTATTTAACTGAGAAATGAGATCTGTGAAGATGACTTCGCTGCAGGGAATTGTGAGACATCCATTGGATGATCAAATCCAAATTCTTCTTCAGCTTGACTCAACAAGTCATGGAATGAAGACTGGTTCAAGTATGATACTGGAATCATGAATCTCTTCATCTCATTTTCTCCTACATAAACTACAACATAGCCTTTAGGGACTTCCGCGGTCATTGTAGCCAATTGGGGTCCATTAAAAGGATGCTTTCGAAGAATTTTCTTAGCATGAACAATACCAGGCAAACGCAAACCCATGATTTTGATTAGATAAAGCTACAAATGGATTTCAAAGAACTTGAAAATGAAGGTGATTTTTAGTACTTGAGAATGTTAAGTTGTGACTTGGGTTGCTTCTGAACCAAATCATATGTATATATAGATGAATGAATTGAATGGTCTACAGGCAATCTTCTGGCATGTGGTGGGTGTGTGAAGAGGCATTTTGGATGCAGAGACATTAGATCATGAAGGATCACATGGTTCTGTCTTCCAACTCATTATGAGATTTTCAAGCAAAATTTATCAAAAAGCAAACATCATACCCTACTACATCTTCAGAAACAAAAAGCATAATTTGGACCACTTGAAAATCATAAATCTTTTAAGAGTTGAGTACCTTTTCTATTTAGGCATAACGCGTGCTAGCTAATGGCTTGTATTTGGACATGCTTGTGACATTGAACATCTTCTTCACATGGAAATTACTACTCGTTCAGGCTGCCTTTAAAGCAAATCAGACCTAGCTGATTCTATATGCAATCAATTTGCTAGACAAGCCACCTGGAAGCTCACTTGAACAATACCCTACTAAGTCCTCACCACCATCGAGCAGTAAGCTCTATATAACCAAATAATATAAATCTGAAAACATTGGAATCTAAAAGCCTCACATATTATAATGGATTAACTTACTAGACAAGGCAGCATGAAGTTCAGCTGAAGCATGCCCTACTTGTCGATTTAATCACCACCCGCTCCGATTGCACAGCATGCCGCTATTACATTGACTGTTCTCTCTGCAATATCCTTTTCGAGTGATGAGTAACCATTTTTGGGGACCCATGATTTGGACTACTCAGAATCTGTAAATGATCACCCAAATGAACCTGGTACTTGCCTTGTTTACGTTTCTTGTCTTCCTCTAGGACTTGTAATGAACTCCATCAAATAGTTAATTTATATGAAGAGTAGTGACTGTTGGGCCCTACGCGTGAGTTAGTGGGCGCTTAATTAATAGTTAATTTATATAAAGAGTAGTGAATGTTGGGCCCTAGCGTGAGTTAGGGGACGCCTAATTAATTGATTCCGGACCCGCTCCTCTCTTGAGTTTGGTTTCGTGTGCATGAGCTTCCCTTAATGGACTTGTTACCATATCAAGATTGATTTTTATTAATAAACTAACTTCTAAACTCTAAACTAAGATATTGATATTTTAAAATATCAACACGTACATTTGTACAACAGTGACAGGGTTAACTTGGTGAATTACTCAATTACATCTGTAGGAGACCAAATGAAATAAATTTCCAAGTTAAAAGTTTGGACAAGCATTTCTAAATTATGTATTTTGACATTGCTGCAATGGCATAGTGAGCCATAAATGATTGGAAGAACTGGTCCATGAAGATATTGAATGACAAATAACATAAGAAGTTGAACTACGACAGAAATATGATGATTTGGCTTTCAGTAGGAATGGATAAAGTAGGTAAATTAAAGCAATGCACATTGATAGACTCATACTTGATTTCTTGAATTGACAAAAATTAAAAGAGATAAAAATATTATTATTAAGATATTTTCAACTTCAAATCATGTATACAAAAATGATATAAGTTAACATGGATTGCATCAAACAATCACTATGTGTACTTCATCTGACCAATCTTTGTAATCGAGTCAATGGTGCTAGAGTCATCGAGCTGAGGTTAGACAATTCCAGATTTTCAAAATCATGTTTCCTAAGGTCTAAAATCTGCTAGTTAGATCCATGAATACTTCTTTGCTGCAGGGGATTGTGAGACCACCCATAGGATGATCAAACCCGAACTCCTCTTCAGCCTGACTCAGCAGATTCTGAAAGGAAGGGTGCTTCAGGTATGAAACAGGAACCACAAATCTGCTCTTTTCAATTTCTCCAACATAGACAGCTAAGTATCCTTTGGGCACAGTTGTGGCCTCAGAAACCATAAGAGCACGCCTTAGAGCCTGCTTGGCGTTAACAATCCTGAGGAAGCGAATAGCCATAGCTAAGTATTGTGAAGAACTTTGCAAGTTTTTATGTAAAATTTTGAAAATGGGAAAGAAACTTAGGAACGCAGATGAAACTTGGCTGTGGATGGCTATCCTTAGACCCTATATATATATAGAACTAAACTTCTCTGGCCAGTGATCTAATATATGTTTGAATGGTGTAAAGACAACGAAAATGGGGTCAATTTAAGGACATATGCAATAAAGGATCACATGGTTCTGCTTCCCAACTAATGATAAGGTTTCGGCAAGACTTGTACTAAGAAATAATTGATTGCAACTCATTGTGGCCTACCATTCAAGGGAAAAACAGATGTTGAATTAGATATAGATCATTGTTAATGGCTTGTCGGTCAAGAAATAAGACCAAGTGGTCATTTTGATGAAACCTATATATAACAAGAGAATAAATAACCAAACTTATTTCTAAAATTTTTGCTGGAAACCATATGCTGCTGTGAGCCAATTTTGTTTCACTGAGCTGCTAGGAAAGTCATCAGCTCATGTGACGGTGTTTCTTAAATCTGGACCTGCATTTGAAAGAATGACAGGTTGAATGGAAGCATCAGAGCAACCTAACATGTGATATTTTTATCAAATGCTGCTAATTGAACCTCTTTTATCAGAATCACACATATTCGAAAATAAAAAATATGAATTATTTCAACTTCAATCTCTCAGTCGGTAGAAAATATTTGGACAATCACACTGATCAACTACTCAAAGAGTAGATAATCTAGTCTGATAATGAGAACTATCATAAATGCATTAAATCGTAGGCTTGTCTTGCTGACCTTTGAGCTCATGGCAAGAGCCCTTCTGATATTATAATATGTTCAACACATGAATTAAAATAAGTATGTAGCTTTATCTACATAATCATTTCACATATCTATCTCTGTATAGTTCAATATCCATTAACACATCTTTCAGCAAATTGAGCTTCAATTAGTGTTGGGCAGAAAATATGGTCAATCTGAACCTTATAAATTTTCAAAGTATTTGAAAAATCAATATGTTATTTCCTCCTTACCACAAACTTTAAAGTCAGAATTATGTATCTTTTTTTTCCCCTTGAAAAGCAGAATTATGTATCTTAACTAAAGTTATGGCAGATTTTTTAGCAGGCACGTAAATCCATAATTTCAACTTATGAGCATAGAGGCTAAGCATGTTGCAAAGCAATGTAGTGATTACCCTTCAGTCTGATAAAATAAAGACAAAAATATGATTCATTGTGTCATCTCTACCAGGCCATATGCTAAATTTCTCTTCACTTTAGTAGAAAAACTTTCTGTTTTGAGCTTCTCTAGTGCCGCCTATGCAATGCACATGAAGCACTGCTACTGCTTACCCGCGTTACAGCTAAACCTTCTATAAATTTGGCCATGATAATACTAATTCAACAAAACAACTCTATCTTTGCAGTGTCCAATTCTAAATCATGTTTTACTCTTTTAAGTTGCCCTTTGTGAAAATATTAGACTTCGGAAACTGATAATAGTCAATTGATCTTGCTGATTGTTCGATTAGTCTCAAGTATTCAGCGCCCATATTTTAGCTATTATCCGTTGATGAAGGATGGATGAGCTTTGGACACATGGAAAAGAGAGAATAGTTAGTGGTCAATTAGCCATTAGACTAAGATGTCTTGGATGCCCATCATTCACTGATGCTATACTACTAAATTTTTGGGAATATAGTATAAATTGAAGCAAAATCCAACTTCGAACTTATAAAATTAACTGCATTTCCTCTAAGCAAGGAAGAAAAAGTATAATAAAATTTTTCACAAGATATTAAGATTTTCCTATTCTACAAAATTGTGTTCAGTGATCACTGTTAACGTCCTCTCTCATTGCGCATTCAAGCGATAAATGAGATCAATGAAGATGTCTTCTCTGCAAGGAATTGTGAGACCACCCATTGGATGATCAAATCCCGATACTGCTTCAGCTTGACTCAACAAGTCTTGGAATGAAGACCGGTTCAGATATGATACTGGAATCACAAATCTCTTCATCTCGGTTTCTCCTACATAAACTGCAAGGTAGCCTTTTGGAACTTCTGTGGCTTTTATAGCTGATTGGCTTGCCTTAAACGAAGACTGCCGAAGAATTTTCTTAGCTTGAACAATACGAGGGAAACGGAAACCCATGTTGATTTGATAAAACTAGAAAAAACAGATTTAAGAACTTGAAAAATGAAGGGGAATTTAGTGCCTGAGATTATTAAGCTGATTCTTTGGATGCTTGAGTTGTGAACCCAATTATATGTTTATATAGATGAAGGGATCTGCAGTAAGTCTTCTGATATGTGATGTCGGAGTGAAGTGGCATTTTGGATGCAGGGACATTAGCTCATGAGTCATGAGGGATCACATGGTTTTGTCTTCCAACTCATAATAAAATTTTCATGGAAAGTTTATCAAATTGCAGACATAATATCCTTCCTCATACAGGACAATATAAGCTAAGAAAGGACCACATCCAAATCATAAAGAATTGTGGATATAGAAACCTTATAATATTAGCTTCACAATAGCTATATGCTAGTTTAAAACATTCTTGAGAAATTTGAAGTTCAGCTGAAACATGCCCTAATTCATGATGCTACATTGAAGTAACTTGCCAGACAAGCTACAGTGAAGTTCATCCGAAGCATGCCCTACTTTGTCGGATTCAGTCACAACCCACCTCATTAAACAACGTGCCACTACTGCATTGACTGCTATTGAAGCAACTTCTAGTTTGAGTGTTGAACAACTATTTCTGGAGGACCAATGATCTGGAACAAGCAGAATATTCCAAGTTTATACCTGGTTAAATGATGGTCACATATTAAATGTTACCCAATAGACCTGGTGCTTGCCCAGTACATTGACTAATGAATTATCGCATGGTTTGTTCGCTCGTCTTCCTCTAGAATTCACAATGGATTTATTGATAATAGGGCATTGATGTACCAAATTATCATGTCCTTCCCTTTGTCAATGAACAAAGTACCGATGAACCAATTCAATTTGAAGATATTTAAAAGAAAATCTCTAGGAAAATGGACAATTCAAACAAATCAGACCCCATGGAATCCAATGATTTCAGCTAATAAGTTAAAGGTGCTACTACAAAGTAACTGCATGATATGCAGCTAAGATATTTGTTAGAATAAATTTCCTGCCTTCTGTAAATGCAACGACTTGCAAGACAAACCCCGCAAAGTTAACAAGAAGCATGTCCTACAGAGATTTTTATAATTTTTACTTGTTTTTTTTAATCATATATACTTAATGTCAGGATTAGATTTTGCTTTAATTTGGAAGAATATCAATAACAAATTATATGATGTTTTCATTATCACAGTAATATGATTAGGTTGAGTGAACTAATTAATGATGGATAAAGTGGACTAGTGGAGGAACTAATTATTGACATTTTATTGAAATGACAACAAAGATTAAATCAATACATAAATGATCAAGTATACATGGATTGCAGCAAACAATCTCTATGTATCCTTTTCTAAATTTGTATCTTGAGTAAATGTTGTAAAAGAGTTAGTTTCATCTGGGTGGTCATTCTCATTTCCAGATCTTTCAAATCGTACTTCCTGAGGTCTACAAGCAGCTAATGAGATCCATGAACACTTCCTCGCTACATGGGAATGTGAGACCACCCATAGGATGATCAAACCCGAACTCTTCTTCAGCCTGACTTAGCAAATTCTGAAATGAAGGATGCTTCAAGTAGGATATTGGAACCACAAATCTCTTCTTTTCAGTTTCTCCAACATAAGCAACAAAGTGACCTTTGGGCACAATTGTCGCTTGAGAGCACTTTACTGCATTCTTATTACTAACAATCTTAAGCAAGCGGAAACCCCTGACTTGAATCATTCTGAGTGTATTTGGTGAAAAGATATTGATATACGAAACTTGAGAAAGCAACACTTTGACAAAGAAAAATTCAGCTAATCTCTAAGCTGAATTTGTGTGAATCTTGAAAATACACAACTAATAATGGGGTCTGGTTAAGGAAGAGCCACATATACTGCTTCCCAACTAATTATAAGGTTTCACCAGACTTTTGTTTTGTGATCTCAACCACTGAAACTCATTCTGGCCTACCATGAAACAAATAACAATGGCTAGTTGATAAATAATATATTGTATCATCGGTTGCCAATTTCGACAGATACCAAACAGAGCATATGGATAAAAAATGTTAACCGGTAGAGATGCACATAATATCCAATTGCTAATATTTTTTTCAGTAACCAGTAGGCTGTGTCTTAAGGTTCTGCCAAGCATGGGAAAAATAAAATTAATATCAGCTCATATGACAATGTTTGCTCAACCTGAGCCTCATTTGAAGCTAGCATTTAATATTTTGCTTCAATGCTGTTCTGTACACCAAAAAAGACAAATAAAAAGCTTCATTTCATTGTCCAAAATCAGTATTTTAATAGACCATATTTGGATAATCGCACTACTCAGCCAATCAAAGGTTAGGAATTTCAAGACTAAACATGAGACTATATCATAAATGTATCCGCGTTTTGAAAACCTACATAACTGCATTTGATTCCTACCATTCTGAGATCATGCCACCCATAGGGATTTCTTGGTACCCAAGTCAACTTTCATATGGATATGTGGGATATGCTCATGTAGTTCAGTTACCATTAAAACTTCTTCCAGCTAATCTAAACTTTAATCAGCAAGTTTCTACTCCTTTGAACGAATAGTCAGGTCAAACTACTTAAAATATAAAAAAACATTCTAAGAATAAATTGTAATTTTTTTCCTACTTCAAAACAACATGTAATATCAATAGCTTATCTCTAATCCCAACTTTGGTGCATAATTGACAGTGTCGTAACGTCTTGTCCTCTAAAGTCTCCTCAGTGCCTCGTATCAGCCTCAGTACCCATTCAACAATTTCTCCCAATGACTGGGCTAAAACTTCTTGCCTTGTGATATTTTAATGTGCCAACTAACAAGGCAAGGCCTCTGAAATACACTACAACATGAAGCTTTCTACCTGTTAACAAGAAACATTACTATCTGCCCTTTAATTACACTATTAAAATGTGACAGGCATGATGTTCTATCTCTGTCAAGAAACAATTACTTATGCAGTCAATTAATGCTATGGGATTGATATCTGCGAGATCATGAGAAAGATCATAAAAAAGACTCGAGACAAATTGGAAGGTTTGGCCTCCGGTGGAACTGAACTGCACCACATATTCAAGCTTTCATGCTCATATAGTTAGTTGAGGGAATGAAGGTCGAAGAAACTAAATCCTTTGTGTATATTTAGGAAATGCACAATATAAAAAACAGAAACAAGAATGAAGAAAAGAAGAATTCAAAAAATATCCAATAAGATAAAATTTGCTTATAATAAAGTAATTGCTTTTACAAAAAAAATGCTACAAGTCATCTTCGATGTATATATTCTATCACTCAAAATTGTATTTTTGGTCTAATTTTAGGGAGTTAAAAGTCATCCGAGCTAGCCCTTTTAATAACTTTGACACAATACTTCCTGAAGTCTAAAAATTGCGTGTGAGATCCAAGAATACTTCTTCACTGCATGGAATAGTGAGAGCTCCGTCAGGATGGTCAAATCCAAACTCTTCTTCAGCCTGACCAATTAAAAAGTCTGAAATGTAGGATGCTTCAAGTATGAATTTGGAACCACAAATCTTTTCCTTTCAGTTTTGAGACGACTCGCCCCATTTCCAGAGGTGACCTATCTTAAGAAACTGAACTCAAACATTAAAATCATCTTATTAATGAGAATTCTACCGAAATTTCGGCAGAATCTCCCCTAAACATATAACATTCCCAAACCTACAATTACAACACAAGCACTCCCAAATAATGTATTATACATCAACTACATCAACCCAATCTCATCCGGTAACATATCCAATATTACACACGTTTGTTAATTCTTATATTACATCCCTAATATAATTCCAAAACATGATAATTATACATTAACCAAAAGAAAATAATTAGTCTATAGCCTCAAACAACCTCACGTGACCCAAATACCCAAATAACTCCAACTATGTATAGCTGCTGGGTTAACTGTTGTACCTGTAATCTCCTAGGGGAGAAAAAATATAATAAAATGGAATGAATATAAAATTCAGTGAGCTCAATGAGTGGATAGTAGTTTTTAAAACATAAAATATTTACAAAAAATAAATGCATCACTTGTAAAATTACTTTTCTCAAATAATTATTTTAATGTAAAAATTCCTTTCTTTTCAATCATATTCTAAACATAAGCAAAACTAATACTGCCACAAAATCAATAAAAAACATCTCATACTGAAATATCAAATACTAAGTAATACAAATATCCTTAAACAAATACCCAGGGGATAATCTAGTCATATCTGGACCTCAGCGGACGGCAATAATGTACTATCTGAGTACCATCATGCCCGAAGCTACACGGATAGACGAAAAGACGTACCATCTCATGCTTATCAGCATAACTCATACCCGGATCTCAACGGACGTGCTATGATGCGCTACATGGAGACATCGTCTCCGGACCACCCGGTCTCATATCTCAATATCTGTCTGCATGCATATGCCCCCAAAGGGCGAAAGCTCCCAAACACATGGCCCAAAGGCTATATGTGTGTTCAGACGGGCCCCAAAGGCCTACTATCTCATCTCATCTTGAGGGAACGGGTATTTGCTTTAAAATATTAAATCATGCTTGAAATCAATATATATACACTTTAATTAATACTTGAAATTCACATATATACACTTTAAATCATGTTCAGAAATCAATCATCTCTTTTACATTTTAAAATCGATACAGAGCATAAATGAATAAATATAACTTAACACAATATTTATACACAATAAACATTTATTTCGGAAAACCATTTAATGAAAGCACTTTAAATATTCATTTCATAAACAAGCCTTACTATATAAAAATCAAATAATTTTAATATATTCCATTCACAATTTTAATATATTGCACTCACAGTGACAAACTCAGACTCGGCTATCAGCCAAGTCCGCAGGTAGATTCTCGTCTGCAGATCCACTTATTTTACAGAAATGATATAATTACTTCCTGTAATATAATTCGAACTAATCTCGCAAAAATAACGCTTAAAATAAATATTCGTCCAAACATTACAACTCTCAATTTTTCCGGCTTACCGTATTAATCCCGTATTCATAATTTACTAATAAAATATCTGAATTTATACTACCCTCAATTTCATAATTTACTAATTTACCCTCAACATCATAAAATTACCAATTTATCCTCAATTCAGATTACAAAAACATCCTCAAAGCTAGAAATTACGAAATTACCCTCTATACGCAAAATTACCAAAATGCCTCTACGATCAACGTTGACCGGAATTCACCCAACGGTGGTGGGGAAGCTCGAACTAGACACTTCTCGTCGATGTGAGTTCAATGGTGCCAGTGGTGTCAGCTCATGTGACAGTGTTTCCTAAACCAAGCCCTGAATTTGAAGGGATGATGCGTTGAATGGAAGCATAACATCAAACATGCAATTTCAGTTTTCAATGATGGTTCTGCCTAAATGCTTGTTGCTCAGAATCTTAGCATTTAAGGTTAGAAGACTTTATTTCATTGACCATTTTCAATAGTTTAAATGAGTGATCATGTTCAATAATGATATACTTCGCAACTAGTCAAATGACATTGTTCTAGAAATAATAACATTGGCCGCTCTAAAACTCAACTAATAAGCCGTGTCTTGATTAAGAAAATTCTGAATCCATGTCAAGAAGGCAAGAACCATTTTATAATAACATTATTGTCAAAGGAATTAAAATAAGCATGATAGTCTACTGTTGGACAAAAAACACTTCTTTTATCTGCTAACCAGAGCATGAATGACTTTATTTTGGCAGGATAATTACTATTTCTTGTGCAATATATTACAATTAGTCCATTTCAGCCATGTTTCTCACCTTATGTTATTTGTGTTGTTAGGCAAGTAAACTCATTTACTTCAGTTTGCTCCAGTTTAAGTATCCCTACCATTTTTACCGATACACTATATCTTGTGCAATCCGGCTCAAATATCTATTTTCGGTACTATTAGGAAGTCATTAAGGGTAGATCATGCTAATGCTACTATCATCAGACCATCGGTACACGAGTCCTGATTGAGCACGACGTCCTTGACCTCCAGTTCTTCGATCTCTATTAGTGATGGTGATTTTGGTTTCCAGCAAGAGGTCATTTTCGAGAGGTTTCTTGACTATTATGCCTCGGCAAGCACCTTGGCCATTCCGCTGAGAGTTTTTCTTGCTAATTGTAATGCCAAATTTTCTTGATTTTTAATTAAGGAATTTTTATTTTATTAGAAATCATATACTATATTATTACCTTATTAAAAATGATGTTAAATCCATAATTAGGATAGTAATTGTGGAAAACACTTATTCTTTCCATAACTAACAAAGTTTCCTAGGACTCCCTATAAATTCAGACTTGTTGATGTCGAAAATCTGGTCTTCTTTACCCCGAGCAGATCAGACTTTAGCATCGCCATTAAATTTTTTTTTTTTTTTGAGGAAGTGGCTTATCAATCACCAAGGACGCCTATAACTACTAGCAGATTATTGTAAATTACTTGAAATTACATAAGACAGTTAAGGATGATAAAATATTTTTCCAGCTTGAACCCTCTGATATTCAAGTCAGTAATTGGGTTTTCATGCGAAAAATTTTTATCACTGCTTCATTCTCATTGCCTTTGAGCTAATGAACTTTGAAGTCATTTTCAGAAAAAGAACCAGTAGAGTGTTTTTTTTTACCCGCTGTTCGTTTTTTAGTGAGAGGAAAAGAGAAAAAGAAAAGGAACCTTTGGAGCCTCAGCCAGATCCCCCCTTATCCTCTTCATGATCCTCGTATAAAATGATAGTCATAACTGTTGTAATAATTTTCATCACTATTATCGTAACGATAATTGTAATTATTATTATTATTATTATAATGTAGTGGATCAATTACATAACTGCTAGTTGGTTGGTCTCGTGCCCGGATTTTTCAAGAGGGAATAAATAAGTTTTCACTGAATCTTATGTTCTGGTAAATTAGTTAAACCTATCTGGTCAAGGTGTTATGCTTAAAGTCACCGAACTTATCTCTTGGTCGTGGTTATCTATTCGAGATAACTAGACTTACCTCTTGGTCAAAGTTATCTAGTTAAGAACACCAGAAAACTATTGGTCGACATAATGTGCTTGAGCTCACTAGATAACCTTCTGGTTATAGGAGTCTACTCGAGGTTAGTCCGATTAATTCCTCAAACAAGACTTTTCCCTCTTCCATAACCCTAAGTCCACAATGTTTTCTTCTATTTTCCTTACTACTCATTACTCTCTTACACATACCCTAGGATTCAAACCTTTGATTAGGGGAGAATCTTAACGGTTGGTAAGTTTTACTCTCCCTATTCCCTACAAGTTTTCCTATCATTCTATTAAGGGTTTTATTGACATGGTTTTAGGTTGTTACAAACCATTATGCATGATTTAGGATGTGTTTACGTTGTTTTTAGTGCTTTGATTTATTGCTGAGTCTTGTTAATCAAACTTGGGTGCAATAAACACACTGGATAATTCTGGACAACATGTGCAACACCCATTGCTTGCATTTATTATTATTATTATTATTATATATCTATTTTTGTAGAATATAGTACTTAGGTTAATGATATTTAAGCTTGTTTTAATTAACTTATTTTTTTATAGTATTTACCAATTTATTAAATACCCTATAAAGAGAGAAAAAAAATTCCTTAATGAGCAAGGGATTAAAAGGTTTAGCTCTATTAATACTCCTCTTACGTATCTTTTTCAAAACCCTAAAGGCTAACAAAGAAAAAGCAAATGACAGCAATCATATGAGTAAAATCACTTTTTTTTTTCAATAAGAAAAGAAGAAGATTTTGATTGTGTTTCAATTTGCCACTAAAGAAGTTCTTAAATTTTGATTTAGTTTTGAAGGTGGGTAAGAATTTTCAAATCCTTGAACTGTTAGTTTTATTTATGATTATATGTGATTTAGTTTATGTGATTGATTAAATGATTTTATGTGTTATATATTGATAAATTTGTGAAAGAATGATTATGTAATGATTTATGATGTTGTTGAATGGAACTAGTGCTATTCGGTTATCCTAGAAACTGTGAACATCATAAATTGAATGTCATATGATTGCTGTTATTGTTAAGTCCCATGCATAAACTTAACAGAGGATTAAACTAGACATCTTTATCTTTTTAACCAAATTTCTATTTTTGAGGAACGCGTTATATATTAATTGTAATGATTTTTTGAAGATGAAACACTGGTGTTGGAAATTTTATATTTTCAACAGCAATTCTCATTTCTATAATTTATTTCGTAACCCGAAAGGGCTCTAAAAATTTTGGGATTTTCTTTTGTTGTACACGTATACGTCTAGTTACTTTATTTTTAAATTCTTGATTTTTGTCTTTATATAAAAATCATTAAAAATCATAGAGTTGGGCTACAGCAATCCTGGAAACTATTTTCTAGAATTGTGAGGGGAAGCGAATTTGAGTTATGATTTCATCAGAAAATGCATTATAAATTTTAATTATGATTCCCTACTGCCTCCTCTGATATCAAAACTTGAATCACTATTTTTGAACTTGTATAACTAGGGTTATGAATTTTAAATTAGCAATTCTCTGTATATATTGTCAATAGATAGTTTTGATGTTTTTGTGAAAAATTAGTTTTTGGAGATGCTTATGAACTTTAATTAATCTTGTTAATTTTATAATGAATGTCAACATGTTCAAAGTAGCTTTTTTTGATGTTTGTTATCTTTCCAACATATTTATAGCTTGTTAGAAATCAGCTCATATAAGATAGTCTAATCCGATTTGGTGAATTGTTATGCTTAAGTAAAAGTTAATGGTTTAAGGATTTTTGAGATTTTCTATCAAGGTCATAATTGAATAAGATATTGATAAGAATTTTATCTTGATAATTATAGGCCAAGAGTGAGCTCGTGTGATTGGGATTATTATTAATTGCTTTGGATCGAGGTAAGTGTGTTGATGAATAATGTTTATTATAGTTATATATGTAAATATCTACAAGAAAAATAATGTTGTTCATGTGCATTGACATTCTATGGTTTTGAAGTTATTTTACTATTATAATTTCTGATAATAAGTTATATTTTGATTGAACACTTATTAAAATATTTTTCTTAAATTTGTTTTTACAAATGACTTTAAAACACTTGTTTTCTATAAATGTTTTTTCTTAAAAATATTTGTAACATTGTGTCAATTTAAAGTTTTATAAGAGCACTTTATCAATATATTATTAAATTTTGATATTGAAAGACTGAAAACTATATTTAAGGTTTTGGCACGTTGTCCGTATTTACCGTTACTGAAATAACCGATCAACTAGCTTTTTGTGCGCACTTACTGATGATTATTGCGAGGTAAAATACCCTGACTGAACTACTGGACAGGCCATTAGGAATAAAGATGATATATTGAACTACTGTCTAGGTCACCGAGAATAGAGATGACACTATGTGACATGAGCAAATTGAACAAATGAAATGTTTCATTGATAAATTATTTCTTAAACATTTATTTACTGAAAATGATTATCATGTTAGGAGTTTTACCATATATATGTATTAGAATATAAAATGATTATTGGATTCTATTTTATAGTACTTCATAATGATTAATATTTCTTTTATCGTTGCTAGTAACCTTATGCATGAGTTTGCTTACCGAATTGATGGCTCATCCCTTGTTTCTAATATTTTACAAATTAATTTTAGAGATGTGGGATTTTGGGTTAGAAAAGAGGATTTGTTAGTTGAAACTTTAGCGTTATCTTGATGAATAATTTGTTACTACTTTAGCTATTGTTTAAAGTTTTAATTTTATTTTAGAGGATTATTGTTATATTTATCATTTTAGAGATCATATTTCGATTATGGACAAATATTTGTTTTCTTTTGGAGATAATAACAAGATTAATGTTATGAGGATTCTTCGGTAAATTTAGAGTGTATGGGCTCCTTAGAAATAAAGCCATGCTAGCCTTGTTAAGGCTTAAAATAGACAAATTTTGTCAGGTTTAAATTAGATCATGACAGATGGTATCATAATTAAACATGTGTTTTGTAGATGATTCTTAAGAAGAAACTATCTTTATGAAAAATACACATGCGGGGATTATTGAATAAATTTTGTTTCATAATATTTGACTTTGTTTTTGATTTTATATGGATTTTCGAATTCGACATTGTTGCACTGGAAAACTATAATTTCAGCAAAATGACCAATTTCGTCAAATCATTTGTGGTTCAAACGAACTTGAAAAAATTCTAAAATTTTAAACAGAGATCAGTATTCGTGTCAAGTATTTTTATTTTTAATTTCATAATTTTTTATTAATATTAAATTTTATAAAAATCTCTAACCCCAAACTATCCTGCTAAGGCACTATGAAACAGTTTCTAATTTCTCAAGAATCAAATAGTTTTGAAAATGTTTTTGGAATCGAATCTTCTTGAAAATTTTACATGAGATATCTATGGATGTTTAGAATAGTTTTGTAAAATATTATCTCATTCTGATTTTTAGATTCAAACTTGTACGGTATGAATTAGAAAATTAGGTTCGTAGAATAAGTTCTTAATAGTTATATCTTGTATTTGTTTAAGGTGTAGGAAGTTTTGAAGGTGTTTGAGGCACTTAAATGTTTAGTCGTGTGTTAGATCTTTTCTTTTATCGAGGTAAGTGACTTCATTCCTAATGTACTAGACATATATGATTATTTGGATATTATTATAACTATATATGTTTTTATACTAAGTAAAGATTAATTTATTTTTAAAATAAAATTAGTTTATGTAAATATTTTCAAATATGAAAAATTATGTTATTTTTATGCTTTTTTTTATCAAAATATTATAAATGCTTTTAATTGTGTAATTTATTTTGTTACATGATTACTTTTTATGATTTGTCTATAAAGTATTTTGCAAGCCCAAATTGTTGTTATGTACATTTATGAATCTGATACGAATGTTTTGTGCCCATATATGATTTAAATTGTTTATGATTGTACGAGGCCACCTCTTGAGGGCCAGAGTGCTGCAAAATGTCACATACAATGCAAAGTACTACATACAAGTCATTACATATGAAAAATTAGTTTGAATGTTTTGGCTCATTATCCATAATCATTATGATTATGATTCTGATTGTATAATACGATATATATGTTTTGGATTAATACAATGTTTTTGTTTTAAGTGTACACACAAAATTCTGATTTTGTTTTTGGGCAAGTTATCGAGAGTATAGGTAACACTATGTTCCATGAGCTAATATTTTGTTTATTGCATATAGATTATATGATTTACTATCATAATCAATTAAGTTTTTGATATTATGAATTAATATGAATTTATGTTATCTTATTGTACATGTTGTTTTATGAAATTTATGATATATATATATATATAAGACATGCTTCGATAAAAAGAAGACTTACAATATTTTTTGTACCAATAAGCCTAGTGTGTTCGGAATGGTTTTACTTACTGAGTTGACGGCTTTCCCCTTGTCATTTTTATTTTTGCAGATTAAGTATTTTGTTGAGAGATGTGCTTATTATTAGATTCAGAAATTCTTTCTTGCTAGTTGAAAAAGAGAATGATAAACTCATGTTTCTGTTAAGTTTATTTATTTTATGAACTTATAATTGGGGAGTTTTAAGACATTTTGTTATACTTATGTCTTCATGAGAGATTATTTAGTATTAAACATAGATTTGTAGATTTTTTTTAATAAAATTTGAGGTACTTCAATTTGAGATTTTTGTGTAAGGATTTTGATTTGTAAGTAATCTCCTTCATCTCGTGCTTCGCATGTGTTAGATTTGGGGTATTACACTAAGCCTGGGCTTCAGAAGACCTAACAGCCTGTAGAGAGACTCAAGCCACAATAGGTTGTGATTAGGCTCCAGTTGATCATGGTCAGATTTCTAGCTTGACTTCCCCACTAGTTAATGGTGTTGCCCCTCTTGCTCAAACGTTAGGGTCAGCATTCGGTTTCTGAGCCTCGAGTTCAAAATGATGCTGGCTTGAGGGATTCTGCTGCTCTAAGTGGTGATGCAGAGGAGTGCAATGAGGACGTTATTCCTCCTCCTTTTGTTTTAGATGTTCCGCTCAGAAGGCATTTGTAGGCATTAAATTCTTCCAAAATTCGATGGATGATATTCGCATTGTGGTTGTGGGTTTCAATTTCCACTCTACCGAGATTCTCGCTCAGTCAGGCGAGGAGATCAGTGATGATCTCCACACAAATTTCTATCATGTTGTGAACTACAATTTTCAAAATGATGACGACTTTATTTCTAATGATCCAGTGAATGATGGATACCTTTTATCGACTCCTGAGGATACCAAAAATGCCAATCCCATTCCTGATTTTAGAGTTGCTAGCCAACAATCAAGTAAAGACATCAAACTAATCATCGACCGTAAGTATCATAAGAAATACCGTGGCCGAATGCATTAGTCATTTATTATGTTTTCCATTTGTTATGCTTTGCCTTAGGTTGTTTTTTGTATTGTTCTTTAGCTTGGAAGTTTTGGTCTATGCTCCTTCCACGTATATTTTATTTTTATCGAATTTATATGACAGGTAAGGATCCAACCTAACTAACCCCACCTTGTTGGTGGTTTTTAATTTAAAAAAAAAAAAAAAAAACTCATTTATTTAAACTTGTGTGCATTTGCTAAATGCATTTTGTTGCAAGGCAACTTATGTCTTCTAAAATCTCAAGTGCTTCTATGGCATACTGCAACCTAACTGTATAAAGTATGAAAATGCTACTGCTGAGATACTATTGAAGCAAAGAAATGAAGTGTTTTGAAGAGTCTAATTTTAGATGTTGCTTAACAAATAACAATAGTCTAGGATCCTTGCCACAGAGGACACTAGATTCTGCAAATTATCACATATTCAAATGGACTTCTTATTTCACAAAATAAACTAGAAAGTACTGCTATGGGTTATACTTTCTATAAGAAATTGGATGATTATAAAAGAAGGAATACAGATACCAAGAATTTATTCCCCTGTTTTAGGTGAGCTTGTGAGACCTAAGAGAAAGAAAGATATAAACTAAGGGCTGTTGATTTTAAAATTCTGGATGGCTGATAATTCTTCTTTCATTATGATGAATGTTACAAAGTTTCTATGTGGCATTTTCTTGTGCATCAGCACAATAAAAGAACTATTATAAAATAAGAACAATCATATGTGTATCTAGAAGGAATAGTTTGATTTAATTAATTCTACAGAAGTAAAAGAATCCACATGGGGTTGAAACAAAAAGCAAGTTTCGCTCAAAAAAGGTAATTGGGTTAAATGGTGTTAGCCTAAATGTCCCCTGGCTAAGCCGAATTTACATCTTTTTCATCATCTTTCATGAAAGCCTACAAACTGCAAGTGAGATTGATGAAGATTTTTCACTTCAGGGAATGGTGACATTGAACCCTTCTTCAGCTTGACTTAGCAAGTTCTGGAATGAAGGGTTCTTCAAGTATGAAATTGGAGTGACAAACCTCTTCTTACTCTCCGAGTTACTCCAACATAAACTGCAAAGTGACCTTTTGGGACATCAATGGTCTCAGCAGATAGATGAATGCGGTGTACAATCTTCCTCGCGCTAACAATCCTCGGCAAACGGAATCCCATTGCTTCTCTGTACTGTAATGCTTCAAATTCAATAGCTAAATAGTTAAAAATTTGAGTGTAATAAAAAAATTTCACCGGAGTGGGCTTCCTGTGGAAGAGAAAAACTCAGGCCAGCAAAATATGATCAACTGGAGAAACTAAGTGGTAAAGTGACAGCTGCAATGGGGTCTATTTGAAGACATATCGCATGAGAAATCACATGGTATTGCCCTCACAAGATGCCGTTTTTATATATATGCGTATTCTCACTAAGCTAGATTCATAAATGTACTTACGTTACTTTATCAAACAAACAGAAAGGACACTGGTACTGTTCGTTATGACCCTACAGAAACGAAAGAAACAAGATATAATCTACTCATGTGCAGATGCTTTACTGAAAGTAGTGATGATAATATGAACTTAGACTGAATTTTGAATTTATGATATATTGACCAAAAGCACCAAAACCAGCCTGGAGAGCATACAACAAAGAATTTTTGTATACTGCAACTTTGAAATCCCTGATTGATCAGAGAACGTGCCCTGTCTTTGATAAAAGACTTGGCAATTTTTCGTCCAGTTAAATGAGTCGATCTTGGTGTATCACTTAATGGATGAAAAATAAAAATAGCAATAAGCTATAGTGAAATGCAAAGCAATAGCAAATGCAACACGAAGATGCTGCATCATGGCTTGATATCTAATTATACAACACATGGTCCTACAATGCCCTAAAGACATGCATGAGTAGTGGTTGCAAAGAATTGCAGATGGTGGACTGCTTTTCAACTTTTGACTCGCAACAAAATCAGACACACCAGGAAACGTTTTGATAGGATATATATATGATAAATAAAGAATCTCTCTAATTTCAATCAAGTAATGGTTCAAGTCTTTGAGAACATACATTCAGACTAATTCCTTTGACTTGTTTGCCTACGTAGTATAGAATTATGTTGAAAGGACATATAATGTGACCATTATCAAATTTGAAAATCATACACAATACACAAGCATGTGATTTTCAGCTGATGCCATTTCCAAAAGTCACTTACATTGCAAACAGTAAAAATGGTGGGTTCAAGATTCATCAGTTAATAAGATACTGCACAGCTTTTATTTTTCATCAATGCCTACGCTTGGAAACTTTTTCAGCAACCTATCATAAGTACGGCATGTAGTTTGTTAGCAAAGCATATAAATGGTATGTCCAATCTAGCATATTACATAAATGACTTATCATCCTCTTTTGCAATGAACGAGTACTTGTTCCCAGACAAAATGTGATTCCCGAAATTGTCTCTTCTTCTCTGTCGCATGTTTCAAACTGAGAGTATTTGACATTCTACAGCCAAGAAGAAAATGTATGCCATGTGAAGGGACTAGTAACTTAACAGGCTAGTGGATTGGCAATTAATCATACCGCAAGATCAAATTTTACGCACATAGTGTTGCATATATACTATGACGCACATAGTGTTGCATAAATACTATGTTCTCATAAAAAAAAATTGCTTACAATTCACTGTAAATCCACTGAATATATTTGGTTTCTAAATTCAATGAATCCGAAATGTGATTTAAGAAAGAGCAATTTCTGTAATAACTAGTTAAATTTAGTGAGCTAATCACAGTCCAACTTGATCACCAATGTACGCATGGATTGTCTGAGTGTAACCACATCGTCTTTGTCATGAACAAACATTAGAGATTGAATACTAAGAAGAATCACTTTTAGCTGATATAAAGCAGCCAATAATTGCAAGTTGAGACAAATTAAATCAGTTTAGGCAAATGGGAGGGACCCTAGGAAATGGCTGGTTGGCTAGTTGACACAAAAAAAAAAAAAAGGAAAATGCCACAAACTAAATAAATAACACACAGAGTCAGCTAAATTCAATGCGTCTATGAATAATCAAAAATGCATTTGAACTAGACCCATAGAATTAGTTCAAAATAAGGAAAGATATATACCCTCATACAAAAACACAAACTGCATTCCTACCTTTTTTGTTTCTCTATGTAGTAGGGCACAATGCTTAACCATAGACATGGCAAAACCATGTGTAACATAACTAACTCTTTCTCCTGTTATGTTTTCTCAAAATTCTTCAATGACCTCTCATTATCCCATTCTTATCCAGTTAAGGTTGTTTTTGTTTTCCCATATCTGCTTATAAATATTTGGATAGTAATTAAAAGATGCCATTTGAACCCAATAAACTTTTCTTTCACTTCATCAATAGCATCCTTTCTTTCTTTGCTAAAATGGGTATCCAATTGATGGGGCTAGCTCATGCCAAACAAAAACTTCAGAGAACTTTATCAGCAAAGATCAGAATGGCTTTGGCTAGCAATGCAAATAATGTGCCGAAAGGCCACATTGCAATTTATGTTGGAGAAGGCTACAGAAAGAGGTTTGTGATTCCAATAACATATTTGAATCATCCTGTATTCCAAGACCTGCTAAATATGGCTGAAGAAGAATTTGGATTCGATCATCCGATGGGCAGTCTGACAATTCCATGCAGTGAAGAATACTTCATCAGCTTAACTTCAACTTTGAATTGTTCATAAAATGGTAGCCGCTTCCACATTCTTGCCACAGTTGATCATCTTGTTGGTTCATTAGTTGGTTATTATATATTTTCTCCTAAGTTGAAGCAAATATTAATTTATGAGACAGTCAAGAGCAGTCTCTTCAATTTTGTATGCGGCTCTTTCCAATTCAATCCCATGTAAACTTCTGTAATTTGTAAATAAATTTCTAATAATAAAGCTTAAATAATTTTTTTTTCACCTTCGTCTTTGAAGCAGCTATTTTCTCCATCTCGTTAAGAATTCCATCAGATTTTCAAGAACATTAATCCAAATCAATCATTGGAGAAAAAAGGTTTCAACTTTCAGGCCTCGGTGTGTCACACACCAAGAGTTCATAAAGTACAACCCAATGAAGCAAGTGGACAGAATTTGCCATGCACATCCACATTGTAGATCAGATGCCACGTGGAAAGAGCAAAGAAAATGAGAAAATAGTTGCGTATCAAAATTGGCTGCCTCTGAAAAAATCTCTGATCACAAGGAAAGATAAAAAGTTCAATCTTTCCATAATTCTTGGTACAAGACCACTAATATACAGTCTTCAGTTATCTGAATAACTCTTTTTAGTTATTTTATTTTACTTCATTATTTTTTAGGGTCATTCATTTTTAGTTGTTTTTCTGTAGTGTGTTAATAATTTTCTGCTATAAGGGTTAGGACTTCTTACTTTTTGGCTCATTTTAATGATATAATATAATCTACTAATATGACAGTACTCTTTTCTTTTTTTCTTTTTTTTTGATTTGCAGAGATATTACAATGGATTATAATACAACGAATATTAATGATATGATATTATACTATAACTAGTATTTACAATAAGATTTTAATTGGGATTAGTTTATATTAATTTTTTTGAAATATTATCTAAATTTTTAACCCTCACTAATATTTATCATTAATATTTGAGTGATGTCTATTCTACTTATATTTTGTAATAGAAAAGACATCTTCCACTTAATTATTTTTATAGTTAAGGCACAATACTTTTATAGAGACTCAAACCGCTATTTTTATAATTTTAAGAGTAAGGTTTTGGTCGCTCAATCGAAGGCTAAGTTATTGATAGTACAGTATTTAAACTTTGGTTATCATCATCTTTTTTTTAATACTGGTCAAGGTCATCTAATTTGACCATTTTCAGCCATAAATAAACTCATTTGTTAGCCATCAAAAAGTTAGAATTCTGTCCCTTAGGGATGGTGCCTTCAACATTTATGAGGATGTTGAGAGCAACTGTTTAAGTCCATATGAATCTATTTTCTCTTTTTCTCAAAATTTGAAATCCAAGTAGATTTCTTCCAATATTGTTAGCGAGAGTAATAAATTTTCAAACAAATCTCGCTTGACTTCAAAATTACATAAATTCTCACTAGATTCTTAATTACAATATATCTAAAGAGTAGATTGTTGCAAAAACAGAGCAACTATATAGAGCTCTTTATTGTCATTTTAGAAAAATATTTGTTTCCATAGTAAATAGTGCACTGTCGCCAAATGTTCTGTACTGAGTACAGCACTGCAGTTGTGGCCGTTAGTGCCCGCATGCATGCACGCTTGCACTTGTCCACTTTCATGATCTCACAGCCAATCTCAAAAACCGAAATTGCAAGCTGATCGTACGATACATCAGCACTGATATTCAGATAAAATAATTAGATAAAACGTTGATAAAATAGTGGTAAATCAGTGCATTTATTCAATTAAAATTACAAAAGACTGGTATTGATTTATGATATTTTTCAAAATCTAATTTCTCTAATGGGATTGTGTATTTATATACGGGGGAAGAATCGGTGAGGCATATATTGTTTGAGTAATATCAGACAGGCCCCTCGAAGCCTTTCCAGCTCGAGTAAAACACCCCGAGCACAGACTAGTCCGAACATCCCTTCTGGTCAAAGATGATCAAGGTTGAGAGATTCATAGCTGCTCGAGCCCCGAGCACTCCATCGCCTGCTCGAGGTCGTCCCGGGTCATAGCTGGTCAAGGTCAAGAGCTAAGCACTCCTTACCTGCTCGAGGTCGTCCCTCGGTCAAAGCTGGTCAAGGTCGAGAGCCGAGCACATCTCTCCTGCTCGTAGGGATCCACGAGCACAGCTGGGCAAGACCCGACCCAGGGCAACCCGACCCATTTTCTCAGAATCCTGGCACACCTTTTAAGGGGACAGCCGCTCATCCCTAGGGAATATTCCGCCAAACCTGGCTGTTAGAGGGACCCAGATACCACTAGCGTGGGAATGGACAGCCTGGAAAGGGAAAGAGCGGGAAAAATAGAGTATAAAAGGAAACGAAGGAGAACGTTACAGGGGTGGAAGAATTTGATTCTCAAAGGTTGGCATTTCTAATTCACAGAGGGTTGGAATTTCTGATTGAGAAAGGATCCGTAACTTGATACAGGTTCCTCCTATTCTAATCTCTCTCATTTGATTTTCTGAAAACACCATACTTATCCAAAAAGGGGGGGCGAAATAATACCCTTTCATCTTTCCGGTCTCCCTCATTAAGGGAGATACCAAAAAGACAAACCCGATTCTTGACTTGGCGTCGGAGGGTTTCGCGGAATACGCCCGGCGACCCGACTCGGTTTTACGTGAGTGCAGTCAGGAGATCTCCGATTCGAAGAAGGCAGTGAGCAGGACGAAGGGGGTAATCCTGCTCGAGCTTATCGCGAGCAGAAGGATCGAGGCACTGTTCGAATCCGCGAGCAGAAGGTTCAGACAGTCCTGCTCGAGCTGTTTGGAGGCATTGTTGGAAGGTTCGAAGAACTGTTGAGACACACGGGACAAATTGCATCAACATCTTTTGGCGCCGTCTGTAGGGATCGACACAAAAAGCCTGATTTCCTAATACATTCAAGACACATAACACAACGATGAGGGAAACAGTCAAGAGGAGTAAGTCCGGAAGAATCGGTAACTTTGAGAGAAGTGGCCAATGAGGCCCGAAGCAGGGAGATCCAGGAAAAATGGATCGGATGGAAAAGCAGATCGAAACTCGACCTCCACGTTACAAGAATTCGAGGGAGGCACAGAGAAAAGCATGTAATGATGTCCTGGAGTCCAGCCGAGGGAACGCTCATGTTCGGAAAATCGCGGGAGATGAAGCCCAAGACCTAGGGCACCAAATGTTGCGGTGAGGGAAGAAACAAACATGGAGGAAGGGGATCCCGTCAACATTTGCAGGATACAACCCTAACCTCTCGTGCGGAGGAGTTGGAGGGAGAGGTGCGTGAGTTGGCACGAGTTCTGGAAGATCTTGGGAGCGGAAAGAGTCCAAGTGGCGAATAATCTTGGACAACGAATCTCCACTCTCCGCGGAGATCATGGGTGTCACGATCCCACGTGACTTCCACTTCCGGATCCGAAATTTTCGGGAAAGAGTGATCCATTAGCACATATAGAGCGGTTTAACAACATGGCGAGTGCAGTGCATCGTGCCGCGAGGTGCGAGGCCTTCCGCTCACTCTGGAGGAAGGCGAGAGAATGGTACTGCAGACTCCCACGGGAAGCATCTTGAGCTTTGAGCAGGATGTGCGAGGAGTTTGCGAGAACAATTCGAGGCGCGATGACCCCGAGGATGACATGATGGAGCTGTCGGAGTGAGGCGAGAAGAAGAAGAGTCCTCGGGAGTTTATCAAAAGATACCATAGATCGGTCCTAGATCTTGGTGCGTTCAACCATCCCGAGCTACGAGAGGATTAAAGGAGGGTGTTCGGATGGGAGACCATGGTATAACCTGCGGAGTCCTTGATCCGATTCAGTATTCGGACGTCGTACGAACAAGTAAAGCTGGACATGGTAATTGAAGAAGAAAAGGCTGACAAAGCGAGGAATGAGCAAGTCAATGGAGCAGAAGGAAGGAGAAAGGGGTCTGCCTGGGGACCATGAGCTCCAAGGCATCGAGGGACCGGGTTGCCCATACTGACCCATATCGGAGAGTTCCCAGCGCGGATGGTTCCCAGACCACCTCGCGAGTCTCAGGTCGGGATCACGAGAGAATCTGAGCGTCATGATGGCCACATACCCATGACCAGACCACAGAGTAGACTGAAGTGAGCCATGCCGGGGTGACAGTCCATTGCCACCCTCCCGAGAAGCTTCCCGAGGGATAGAGGCAATACAAGTGGTGGAGCAGAGCCACTGCTACGAGCGAGTATCTGAGGTTGAAGGTATCTCTCGAAGAGATACTTAAGTGGTCGAAGCGAGGACTGCTGAGCCTACTAGCGCCGATGGCCAAGTCGGTGGCAAGCGGGATAAAGGCGATTCTGCAGTTTCCATCATAACCACGGCCACTCCACGACTGCAATCTGGTGATTTGAAAAACCGGTGGAGGATGCGGTTAGGAGCCGGTACTTGGATGAGTTTGTTGAAGGGGACACCCGATGGTTGAGCGACGACTGAGGAAGATGGTAGGGCTTACTGAAATAGACACGGAACCACCATCCACGAGAGTAATTTCGGGGTGGGCCAACGATGGCCGGAAGTTCCAACAGGGCCCGGAAAAACTATTGCAGATATGCCGCTGCCGGCCGAGAAGTCCTGTTCACTGCTCCTGCGGCCAAGAAGGCCAAGGTTCGGCAGGTGCCAATCATGTGGACAGATGAAGATGAGGAGGGGGTGCTATACCCCACGAAGATGCCCTGGTGGTAAAAGCCAATGTAGCGAATAAGGAAGTTGACCGAATATTGGTTGACTCGGGGAGCTCGGTAGATATTCTCTTCAAATCCACACTCGAGGATTTAGGAATAGCAGGCGCGAGCCTCGAGCATACGAGCACTTCTTTGAAGGGGTTCGGGGGAGGAAAGCTAATACCTCTAGGAATCATCAAACTAGCAGCAACCATGGGCTCAAAGCCTTTCGAGAAGAACATGATCTTTGGATTTCGTGGTGGTAGATGAAGCCGACCCGTACCAGGCGATTCTAGGGAGGCCGTTCATGAGGATCAGCCAATGCGTGCTATCCACCCATTATTTAGCCTTTAAGTATCGAGTAAATGGGGCTGTTGGGGTCTTGAAACGCAGCCAAAGGGTGGCGAGGAGCTGCTACGCCATAGCTGCCAAGGAAACCATGCGAGATAGCCTCGCTCGACTCGAGGAGGAATCGAAGAGTGGAAGGCGGGAGCATCTCGGCCGGCTCATCCGGATGGACGAGAGATCGAGAGGCAGTGGAGCGTACTGACTCACGAGGAAGTATTTCCGGTGGGTCTCTTTGTATTGTAAAATGCTAATGTAAGATTTCGTCCCAAGATGGGATATGTAAAAGTACAAATGTATGTAAGAATAAGAATAGCATTCATAATGTAAGTTCAAAATGAAGACCAGAAGCAAGAAGAACTCCTCGGCATGAAGTCCCAAAGCCTAACTCATTAGGCGGGACGGTTGCCAAGCTTCGAGTCGATTGAAGACCGAGGCGGGAGTATCATCGAAGACCTCGGGTCGATTAAAAGCTCGGCGGAAGAAGAACTCATCGGCATGAAGTCCCAAGCCTAACTCATTAGGCGGGACGGTGCTAGCTTCAGGTCGATTGAAGACCGAGGCGGGAGTATCATCGAAGACCTCGGGTCGATTAAAGGCTCGGCGGAAGAAGAACTCCTTGGCGGAAGTCCCAAAGCCTAAGTCATTAGGCGGGACGGTGCCAAGCTTAGGTCAATGCGAGGCCGGCGGGAGTATAACAAGAAGGCGCTTGGGTCGATTGCGGGCCCGGCGGGAGTAGAGATTCGAAGGCGTTCGGTCAATTAAAAGGCCGAGCGGGAGAAGTGAAGAAGAGCTCCTTGGCTAGAAGTCCCAAGCCTAAGTCATTAGGCGTGGACGGTGCTACGCTTGGGTCGATTGCGAGGCCGAGCGGGAGTAACATCGGAAGATGCTTGGGTCGATTGCGAGGCCGAGCGGGAGTATCAGCAAGCTCAGGTCAATTGCGAGGCTCAGGCGGAAGATCGAGAAGAGCTCCACGGCGAAAGTCCCAAAGCCTAAGTCTTAGGCGGGACGGTGCCATGCTTGGGTCATGAGGCTGCGGAGTAGCAGAGGCGCTCGAGCGGCGGGAGAAGTCATGAAGAACTCCTTGGCGGAAGTCCCAGCGGGACGGTGCCATGCGTTGGGTCATTTGCAGGCCGGCGGGAGTATCAGCGACCACAGGTCAATTGCGGTCAGGCGGAAGTTCGAGAAGAACTCCTTGGCGGAAGTCCCAAAGCCTAAGTCTTAGGCGGGACGGTGCCATGCTTGGGTCAGTTGCAGGGCCCGAGCGGCGGTGATAACAAGAAGGCAGCTTGGGTCGATTGCGAGGCCCGAGCGAGAGTAGAGATTCGAGAAGGCGTTCGGTCAATTAAAAGGCCGGCGGGAGAAGATTAAGAAAAGCTCCTCGGCCGGAAGTCCCAAAGCCTAAGTCTTAGGCGGGACGGTTGCCATGCTTGGGTCAATTGCGAGGCCGAGCAAGAGTATCGACAAGCTCAGGTCAATTAAAGGCCGAGCGGAAGATCGAGAAAAGCTCCTCGGCGGAAGTCCCAAGCCTAAGTCTTAGGCGGGACGGTTGCCATGCTTGGGTCAATTGCGGGCCCGGCGGGAGTATCGACAAGCTCAGGTCAATTAAAAGGCCCGAGCGGAAGATCAAGAAGAGCTCCTTGGCGGAAGTCAGGAGGGACGGTGCCACGCTTGGGTCAGTGCGGGCCGGCGGGAGTATCAGCGAGCTCGGGTCGATTGCGGGCCGGGCGGAAGATCGAGAAGAGCGCTACGACCGAAGTCCCAAGCCTAATTCTTAGGCGGGACGGTGCCTAGCGAGGTCAATTAAAAGGCCCGGCGAAGCAACTCAGCGTATAGCTATGCGGCGAAGTCACTAAGCCTAACTCTTAGGCGGGACGGTGCCTAGCGGTCAGTGCGAGGCCAGTTGGAGTTCAATAGGAACCCTTGTCCAAAAGTCCCTAGGCCTAAGCTACTAGGCGGGACGTTGTCTAGCAAGAGCCAAATGCAGGCTCGAGCAAGTCAAATGAGCTCGTAAAATAGACATAAGGCTTTTTTAGCCTAAGTCAGAGCAAAACTCTACCATGCATGGTTAAGCAGCATTACACTTGGGCATAAATGAAAATAGGATGTCCAACACTTAGAAAATTTTTTACTCAGCAAGCATATTCAAAGTCAATTCAACATAGAAGACAAGAATGTGTGCACACGAGCAGTCAATAGAGTTGTTCAACATGTATCTTTTTTATTTCATTCAAATGATTACATATGTAAACAAAAAAAAAAAAGATGAAGTCCAAGTTATTCAATGAGCAGGCATCTTGATGGCGGTGGATGGGCGGCATCCGCGGGAGGAGCGGCGAGGAGGGACGTCGGTGGGAGCTTGACGGGAGGAGCATGGGAAGGAGAAGGGCGAGCTCTCTGGCAACACCTGGGGCTCGGATCGAGTAGCCTGAGGATTGCTCATGTATTCGACTACATACCCTTGACCTTGGACATGTCGGCTTCGGGTATGCCTTGCCAAAGCATACATAAAGGCGATCGTGGCTGGAGTCTGCCTGATGTTGTACTCGATGTGAGTTGGACCTTCGAGTGTCGATTTGCTCTTGAAGGCGAGCGATTTCTCCTCCATGAGCTGCTCGTAGCAAGACTTCGAGTGTCCGGATCCTTGAGAGCATGCTTGACTCGTTCTTGGTCTCGATCGACTCCTCTCGAGCCGGAGACCTTGGAGTCGGCCACTGCTTGTCTTCTACGCAAGATTTATATTCTCGTCAGCGAGCACGATTTTCCTCCTTCGACTCGTTCGCGACTGCTCCAAGCTCCGAACGCTTTGCTCGAAGTTCTTCGCAGGAACTTAGAGTTATCTCGTTAAGCTCGGTCGCGGATGCCAAAGCTCGGGAGGAGGCCATTGGAAGATCTTGAGCAGCGCTGAGGAGTGCAGGACTCATCTCATCCGGGAACCTGCTGGTCGACTCTTCGTTGAAAGCCCTCCGGTAAGGCTCGGAGCAGTCGGTGGCGTTGTTCCTGCACATGGCGAGTTGAAGGACGAGCTGGGTCGGTGATCCTTTGTCTCCTGCGAGGAGGACGCTTCCTCTGCCCTCTCGGTTGGTCGAGCGGAAGAAGCGGCTCGGCGGTGGGGCGGAGCACTCGACTCTGCTCGAGGTCTTTTGAGGTGCTCGCACGCTCGGCTGATCCCATGCGTCGATGCAACATTTCACGCATCCTGCTGCTCATTTCTTCACTTGATACTAAGTTGGACTCCAAAGCTCAGGGTGTCAGCGGCTCCTGCACGAGCTCGCGTTTGAAAAAGCGATCGCACGCGTGCTCGAGGCGACCCCGATCGAATAAGAAGCACCCAGGAGACTGCAAAAAAACAACCAAAGCAAAACAATGAAAGCAGAGCGGCGGGAAAGCTAAAAGTAAAATCCACAAGGCGGATAAATGACTCAGAGTGCAAAAGTGCAGCAGGAGCTGGAGGGACCCCTACTGCTGCAGTGCAGCGTGCCCAGCTCTCCCAGCGAAGAAGAATTTGCTCTTCGTTCCAGACCGGAGACGATCCTTCTGGAGTGCTACACTTGCACCGGTGGTAGAGGTGTCGATTTCCCTATCGAGGGCTCATCCAGTCGCAGTGTTTCCACAAAGCGAAGAGTCAGGAAAGGACCCTCCATCCATTCGGGTTCAATTGCCCGGGGCGGACGGAACCAGAGCAGAACCCGGCCAAAATAAAGTTTGGAGGCGGCTAACCCCGTTTGAAGCACTCCGAATAGAAGGTTGTATATCCTTGGGGGACGGTGAGGATTTCACCTGCCGTGACCTTAAAACTACACTATCGGTATGTTGTAAGTGCTGCTAAGTCTATCTAAATCGGAGGGTGGTTTCACACCTCGGAGATCAATGGGGTATTCCCAGTGTTCGAGACCTTTGGTGGCCCTCGTCCTTTCTTTGCGGTTGGGTCTCGACCACAGGTAACTCACTCTCGGACTAGAATCCCTCACGGGGATTATCTTTGAGGGTTGTGCCTCACTAGAGGAGGAAGAGTCCTCCGGCGACATCCTACAGGGCTCTGAGGGATTTGACATTTTCCTAAGGGTGTGAACTAGCAGGCGGGGAGAAGAAGCAGTAGTGGCGGGAAGCGGAAGAATGGCTTGTACACGAACACGAAAGGAAGTGTGGTTGGCGGAAATCACCTTGGCGGGAAGAAGAAGAGCGATGGCGGCGGAGAGCAAATAGCTGTGAGTCTGAGCGAAAAGTAAGCAAATAGAGGAGCAGTGAAGAAGTTGGGGATTTTTAAAGAGGTGAGCGCGTCCGCTTCCATTGGCGGCGTGCGTTTCGAGGACACGACCTTTTAGGTCACGTCCTTTCGAATTTCAAATGCAGCTAGGAATCGACCCAGCGTCGCGCCTAAAGGTGAATTGGTGAGGTGGGAGGCAGTTGGAAAGCGTGGGGAAGAGTAAAAGGCAGCGAGTCGGCCCATCATTCTTGAGTTTCGGTCTTATCTCGCTTCACTCAAAAGACTAGAAGCGGGGAGCTGGTGTTTGGGTAATATCGGACGGGCCCTCGAAGCCTTTCCAGCTCGAGTAAAACACCCAGAGCACGGACTAGCCAGAGCATCCCTTACGGTCAAAGATGGTCAAGGTCGAGAGATTCATAGCTGCTCGAGCCCAGAGCACTCCATCGCCTACTCGAGGTCGTCCGGGTCAAGGCTGGTCAAGGTCGAAGCTAAGCACTCCTTGCTCGCTCGAGGTCGTCCCTCGGTCAAAGCTGGTCAAGGTCGAGGCCAGAGCATATCTCTCACCTTCGTAGGGATCCACGAGCACGGTGGGCAAGACCAGGCCAGGGCAACCAGACCCGTTTTCTCGAGAATCCTAGCACACCTTTTAATGTCATTGGGATCCCACGTGGTGTGGTGGTGATCTTGTTGCAGGTGGTAGGCACATGCCTCAAGTGTCATCATTCCTAGCGCACTTGCAGGCATGGTGATCGCGCCACGTGAGTCGGGTTAAGGGGACGGTCAGCTCATCCCAGGGAATATTCCGCCAAACACAGGTCGTCGGAGGGACCGAGATACCACTAGCGTGGGAATGGACAGCCTGGAAAGGGAAAGAGCGGGAAAAATGGAGTATAAAAGGAAGCGAAGGAGAGCGTTACAGGGTGGAAGAATTTGATTCTCAAAGGTTGGCATTTCTAATTCACGGAGGGTTGGAATTTCGATTGAGAAAGGATCAGTAACTTGATCACGAGTTCCTCCTATTCTAATCTCTCTCATTTGATTTTTGAAACACCGTACTTATCCAAAGAGGCGAAATAATACCCTTTCATCTTTCCGGTCTCCCTCATTAAGGAGATACCAAAAGACAAACCCGATTCTGACTTGGCGTCGGAGGGTTTCGCGGAGCTACGCCTGCGACCACGACCGGTTTTACGTGAGTACAGGTCAGGAGATCTCCGATTCGAAGAAGGCAGTGGAGCAGGGACGAAGGGGTAATCCTGCTCGAGCTTATCGCGGCGGAAGGATCGAAGCACTTGTTCGAATCCGCGACGGAAGGTTCGAACAGTCCTGCTTCGAGTTGTTTGGAGACAACTGTTGGAAGGTTCGAAGCACTGTTGAGGCACGCGGGAAAAATTGCATCAACATATATGTTGTGGCATTGATGTTACGCAGCTACTAGAGAGCAACATGTACGTTGTCCTTGCATTACAGAAATTATCGGAATGTGTGTAATTGTGTACAATCGTAAGGCCCACTTGGAGAAAGTGGGTCCCAAGAAATGAAGAAATTAAAACAAATGCTATTTTTAGCAAATTCGCCCACTGTTTTACACATCTGGAATTGGAAAGGCCATCTATTTCTCTGAGCATGTTATTGACGTCAGTGGTAGTGGCCCAATCAAATATAAATGATTGTTGCTCACTTGGTCTAGATCCGAAAGTTCATCGAGATTCATGGGTTACAACTTACTAGCTACAAATATCTTTCTTATCATGATAACATGAAACTTTAAAACTGGCTTTTTCTAGTTCTTCATTTACTGTGTGCCCATACCTGTATCCAGTGGCTACTTGCAATCTAAAAAATTTTGCTTTCAGTGTACCTTTACAACATGCACAAGAATTTGAACTTATGTTATGGTTAATGAAAGGAGAGGTAGGTCATTGCTATCATTTATATGTTGAAGATATTGTCTGACATTGGCTAAGAATATACCGTTCATGAACTGAGTGTATATATATATAGAGAGAGAGAGAGAGGTTTAAGCCAACTCTTAATTCTATTAGTTTAAGCCAACTCTTAATTCTATTAGTTTAAGCCAACTCTTAATTCTATTAGTTAACTTTTGAATATAGTTAAGTTTATGGACTTCTATACAGTATCATAATCAAATTAATGCGTAAGTGAAACTACACTACTTTTTCATTTGATAAAGATCAGGTAAAAATACTAACTCATTCATACATGGCTGAAAGCATTTGAGGAGATTATGTTACATAATAGTTCATGAGCTAAAAAAAATAAGCTCAATGCAACTCTAAACTTTATGAATTTTTAAGTTAGATTCATCGATTTTTATCTATATGACTACGGTTATACTGTCAAATTTTTTCTTTTTCAAACTTCATAAATTTTATGTCGCATTTTGCGTATGTCTTATGATGCAAGAAACATGTGAGATAAACAAGAAAATACTTGGTGACATTCAATTAAAAATTTCATAAGCTGGTGCAAGGTACATTGTCCCATGATAGGTTTAAAAATATTGACGTAAGAGCCAATGCATGTGATGGGAGTGATATAAATAGTCAAAAAGCAGAGAGATAGATCAGTCTGTCAATCAATATAAAAGTTCATGTGCTTTGACTATTTATTTCACTCTTTTTGACTATAAATAGTCTTTTTCATTTATGCATGGTGAAAATATGCTGTTAAAGTAGTAAAAATAAGTTCTAAGAGGAACTAGAGAGTGTCATTTTGCAAAAATAAGTTAAATTTTTTTAGTTTTTATTTTACATGTCACGTTATTTAAATTTTAAGTTATATTTAATAAAAATATATCTCACTCACGAAAAATTAAATGTAACGGCTATGGGAATAACAATAAGAATATTTTAAATTATTTTAAAAAAATATACATATAAACTAAATAATTAACTCAAATTATAAAAGAATTTCACTCGTGAATATATTAGATTTATTTTTTCTTCAATTTTTTGTGTACGGCCACTTCTTTACGTAAGTGATGAGGATAAATTTTGGGAGAAAGTCAAATAATATTATATATTTTAATTTTTTTATTTTAAATAAATATATTAAATAATATAATATTTATTAATAAATTAATAAAATAAAATAATATAATTAATTTATTAAAAAATATAATATAATAACTTTTCCAACGTATATTCGCTGACAGAACATCAGAAAGACAAAAGACGATTGATCAAAGCCATGTGAGCTTTCATGGTGGCGGGGTCCACTCAAAATGCCCAGTAACCTTTAAGCCAGCCAATATGCGGACCACACTCCACATAACTATTTAATTTTGCCTTAATTTAATTTATTTCAAAACTTTTAGCCCATAAATATAATCACTCGGTTTCCATAGCCTTATAAATGCCTCCAACAGCAAGCTTTGTTCTTCATCATATACACACTATACAACTGTTAATTACAACATTTTCATTTTCACGTTCTTTTGCATCATTTACTTCTTTCAATTCAATGCTATCAGACTGATCAAAATCAAGAATGGGTATCCGTTTGCCTTCCATGATCCACAATGCCAAGCAAATTTTGAAGAGGCATAATAATCATGCTCTTAATAGAAATCAATCAGCCGATCAAGTAGTTCCAAGAGATTTGTGGTTCCCATTTCTTACTTGAATCACCCTTTATTTGCTGACTTGCTTAACAGGGCAGAAGAAGAGTTTGGCTTCAATCATCCCGTGGGGGGTCTTACAATTCCATGCAAGGAAGATGCTTTCATCGATCTCACTACAAGGTTACATTAATTATTTTCGAAGAAAAATTTTGACAAGCTAACTAGATTTGAAAAATTGTAGGGAAAAAAATTCCCAATGTTATGAGTGGCAGAGAAACATAAACGAAAATGCCATATTTTATATTTCCAGTTTTCCAAATCATGCTCTTAGATTCTTTTCAATCTTTGCTATGGTTCTTATCACAAAACACCTAATTGCATGTTTAATTTTCAAAATGCGAGATTAAGTTTACTTTTATATGGCATCATTTGTCGCACCTCAAAACCCATTGTCCTTAAGTGGATCATGGGCGCGCCCACAATTTTTAAATATTAAAATACAATTTTATTAATATTACAATTAGAAATCTGCTTAAATAGTTAAAATCTGTGCCAAAGAATTATAGGAAAACTTACCCTTAAAATAAGATATTTTCAACTCCCACAATCTAATAAAAAACTTAAATTCTCGATCTCAACAGAGGCGTCAATAGTTAATTATATGAATAGATATATTTCTATCTAAGAACAGATTTCTCACTATAAATTTAGATGGCTTCATTTGAGCCAGAGCATCCCAGGAAACACATTCTTCTCCGTTTACAGTTCAAAGCTTTCGTGCTTCAGACTCAGGCTTAATTACTTCGCACCAACGAGAGTGAGTTGAGAGTCTAAGGCTGCAAAGCAAAGTCCACGACACATGACAAGCAGCGATTGCAGCAAGTCGGGTCTATGTTTTATGAACCGTTATTTTATAAAGGAAAGAGGGTTTTGCACCATAAATTAGTGTACAACTTTGAGATATAATTTATGACAGTAATATTGTGTTATTATAATGATTCAAATTTAAATTCACTAGTATTAATATAGTGACACATTAATAGCTATTAGTATCAAAATAGTAACAAAATTATATGTATAAAAATATGATTATAGTGACAGATTTTTTTCTCTATCCCTATTTATCGGTAATTTATATTTGTTATTATAAGGTGTGTATTAGTGACATATAAAACTTGTGATTATTTATTAATTATCACTATATATTTTAGTGACGGTGGCAATGCGTCACATAAATAACAACATATAGTTTGTTACTAAATTTAGTGACAAATTTTATATATAGAGAGATAGTTTTTTCCCATCACAGTAGACTTTTTTTCTCATATAGGGTAGGTGTATTATAGAGTAAAATAATTTGTGTATGTTTATGCTTTTTATTTAATTTCTGTGTGGTTGTTGAATTCTTTACTGGTAGTAAGTCCCATCTAGGATAAGAGTTTTCCGTTTAAGGGCTGTAAAACCATACTTGTAGACATCCATATAGGTTTAATTAAAAGTTTTAAACTGCATGGATTCTCTACTCTGTAGAGCATCTTCTTTCTCTAGTTCTTCTTCTGAAATGACTAATGTTTCAAAGAATGTTGTGAATTCTGAAGATTTTATAATTGAAGATTTTAATAAAGCTATTGATTGTTGGGAATTACCAAAGATTTCTAAAGACACAATTTATAAAACAAAAAAACTTGATTTTTTAAAAACAGATTATGTTATAAAAACTGAAAAACGTGACATCACTCTTTCAAAGCCTTTTGAAACAATTCATTTGTTTTCAGAACACTCTTTAAAGCACTTAAAAGAAAAGAAATTTAATTATGTGCATATTGGTTTAATCCAAGTTGGAATAAAGCCCCTTACTAAAGAAGGCCTAGACACTTCCATCTTAGCGGTTCTAAGAGATGGCCGATTCATCTCTTTTGATGATTCTTTACTTAGCAGTATTGAATCGAGTCTCTGTAAAGGTCCTATTTCGTTTAATTGTTATCCAAACATCACAGTCTCACTTAGAGACAAAAATATCCTCAAAAGCATGATTCTTCAAATTAAGACCCACAATTATCACATGATTGAAGGATCAATCCCTATTGCCCTAATTTACAAAATTTCCTATAAAGCAATGCATTCTGCGTTTAATACACAACATAAACTCCAGTCAAAAAGAGATGAAACTCTTCTCTTGCAGACTGACTTGTCCAAAGCTAATACAGTTATTCCTAGACCTATCCAATGGAAAGACATAAACCTTCATGAGGAATGGATCCTTAAGGGAGCCACTGAACCAATTATTCCAAAACAACTTGAGCCAAATTCAGAGTTGCAAAATGTGACTCAATATTCAGATGGCAAAGTAAAACTATCTTTTAGAAGGACAAACTTATATAGGTTCTCTGATAAAGACTCTGTCTCTAGTATTCCTTCTACAAGTAGGAAATTCTCTAAAGTCCCTTCTGTCATTAATCTACCATGTAAAGACCAACCTATGTTCTCTACATCAGATATTCCTAGTTCTTCAATTCGTTCTGTTGATTACTCTACTAGTGTTCCTAACCCAATTTACACCAATAGCCAACGTGAACAAAGTAAGGAAGAGAAGGAACTTTCTCCTCCAACATCTCCTACATTTTCTGCTGTTACAGAAAACATAATAAGTGTCCTAGAAAAGGATTTCGAAGTGGATAAAGCCCTTTTGCACAAAGATTTCTATTCTGACTTGAATATAGAAAAAAGACTTTGGTTTATTAATCATTTTTTAAATCAAAGAAAACAGATTCAAGAAGAATATTATAAATTTGTCAATTTACATAAAGTTCACATTTTATTTTTTGATTGGTTTGAAATGTATGCTTTTGAAAACAACATTTCTTATCTCTTTAAAGAATCAAACCCTATTACTACTAGAAAGAAAACTCCTGAATGGAATCTTTCTGATAGTGATAGAATCATTAAATCAGAGCATCCACCTCTTAAGAGTATAACCATTGATCATGGTAATCCTCCTACTCAAATTAAAGCTTCACCTTACAAAATTCATAAGGTAAATGACCCTGATAAAGATTTAGATAGTATTATCCAATAGAATAATTTCTGTAATACTAATATAAATACTATAGGAAAACAGTTGAATATGATAGAAAATCAAATCCAACAGTCAACCATTACTGTTTCTCCTATTTCTACTTTAAAGCCAATAAAGTCGACAAAAGCTTAAGAAACCTATATTCGAGCTTTTCCGGGTTTCGAAAGATAGTCAAAAGCTTGTTCGAGAATCAAAATCGGACTTTATTAAAGCCATTAGAGAAAGATTAAATGAGATAGAAATCTCATCCTCTTCCTCTAAAAAGCTGAAATTGTTCTCGACACTCCTCAATCTAGTAATAAAATTGGAGTATTAGATTATGATCAATCTTCATAGCCACTTGGATCGCGAAGCATTTGAAGAAGAATTTGAGCCGACTCTAATACAAATAAAATTCATTGGGAATTAGCATTCCACGTTGCTTCTTATTCTCCTCCGACTTAGACTGTTGATAATAGGCCTAGTACAATAAACCAATCACGGTTTAATGCATCTTACATCTATGAATGGAATATAGATGGAATGTCCGAGTACAATATACTTGATCTATTACAACAAATGACAATGGCGACTAATGCCTATAAAACCCAATCGAGAACTTCGACAAAGCAATTGCGGAAATCCTTATTGCGGGTTTCTTGGTTAACTAAAGGTTGGTGGGACCATTTCCTCACCAAACCACGACAATCGAACATCTTGAATGCAATTCGAGACGGATGAGGAAGGAATCCCCATTCTGAATGAATATAACAGTCCAATTCAAGATGTTGTTGCAACTTTAATTTTGACCATTTCCCTTCATTTCATAGGTGACCCTTCTCACCTACGTGATAAAAATGCTGAGTTACTACATAACCTAAGATGTAGGAAGCTTAGTGAATTTCAAAGTTATAAAACTACTTTCTTTACCCGACTCTTTCTAAGGGATGATGCAAATCATATTACTTGGAAAGAGAAATTTCTAGTTGGTTTACCTACACTTTTAGGTGAAAAAGTTAGAAATACCATCAAAGCTCTTAATGATAATCGTGTCCCTTATGACGAACTCACCTATGGTGAATTAGTCAGTTTCGTTAATAAATAAGGTCTAAAGATTTGCCAAGATTTGAAATTACAGAAACGTCTTAAATGGGAGCTTAGAAAATCTAAGCAAGAATTAGGAAGTTTCTGTAAACAGTTTAACTATGACCGTTTCAAAGTCTCTACATCTAAACATTGTAATGGTAAGTGTTCCTCGAAGACTTACAAAGAACATTACAAATCCTCCAAATCTACAAGTCATAAGTACAGACAACCTTCAAAAGAATTTAGAGAATCTTTTTATAAGAAACCTTCGAAGCCTTATAAAAAGACTCGTTTCTCTAAAAAGAAAAGTTTTAAAGCTCCTTTAAAATCTTCTAAAACACCTTTCAACTATAAAGAAGCTACTTGTTATAAGTGTGGAAGAAAAGGCCATACTTCAAGATTTTGCAAAATGAACACAAAGCTTCATGAACTTGGTCTTGATGATGAAACACTTTCAAAGTTAGCCCCACTTTTAGTTGAATCTTCCGACTCGAGTCTTACATGACGGGAGATAGTGAACCTTTACAAGTTGATGAGTTAATTGACTATGATACTTCTGATTCAAGTGATAGTGATTCTGAATCTCTATTTTTAAAGAAAATCAATATTTTAACTAAAGAACAGGAAATTTATCTTGATGTTGTTAAACATATTTCGATCCGAGTTTACAAAAAGAATATCTTGATAAGCTTTTGAAAACCTTTGATCGAAACAACAAAGTGAATCTTCCAAAACTTACATTTTAAAGAAAAATGCCTATGACCTCACTGAAATCTTGAATAAAAAGAAAGAAAAGAAAACAACTCCTAATATTCAAGATCTTCAAAAGGAAATTAAGGAAATTAAATCTAAAATAAAAGAATTAAAAGAGAAACAAAAAACTGATTCTGAAATTATCCAATTTTTGCTAAAACAATTAGAAGATAATTTAGATAGTGATGAAGATAAAGAAATAAAATTTGATGGTGATAATCAAAACCTTGAAAACATAAAAAAATTACCTAATGATTTTTTGTTTGTTTTGAAACAAATCACTACAAGAAAATATTTGATTAAAATTACTTTGATACTTTCCAAAGAATTTGAAATCGACACAATTGCCCTTTTTGACACAGGTGCTGATTTAAACTGTATAAAAGAAGATATTGTTCCCAAAAGATTTCGGAAAAAAATAAATGAAAGACTTTCAGCCGCTAATAATTCAAAATTAAAAATAACCTCTAAAGTTGATGCTTCTATACTAAATGATGGTTTTGAATTTCGAACTTCCTTTCTATTGACAAATGACATATATCATGCTGTCATACTTGAAACCCCATTCATAAACCTCATTACTCATTATATTGTTGATTATGATGGTATAATTTTTAAAGTTGAAGATAAAGAATTAAAATTTTCCTTTATTGAAAAGCCTAAAACAAGAAATCTAAATATTGTAAAAGCTTATTCTATTTATCAAAACCAAATCAATGTTTTGCTCAAATCAAAACAAAATGATTTATTTTATTTACAAAAGCATTTAGGATTACAAAGAATTGAAAGCCAGATACAAACCAGTCTTATAAAGAAGAAAATTTCTGAATTTAAAGACTTAATTGAAAATGAAATATGTGCTAATCTACCAAATGCTTTCTGGAACAGAAAACAACACATGGTAGACTTGCCATATGAAAATACTTTTGATGAAAAACAAATTCCTACTAAAGCTCGCCCAATTCAAATATGGAATTAGAAAAACACTGTAGGAATGAAATTAAAGATTTGGAAACTAAAGGACTAATTGTAAAGTCAAGATCTCCCTGGTCTTGTGCTGCTTTTTATGTAAACAAGAATTCTAAAATTGAACGCGACACTCCAAGACTTGTGATAAATTACAAACCGTTAAATAAAGCCTTAAAGTGGATTAGGTATCCAATACCTAACAAAAAAGACTTACTACAAAAACTCCACTCTGCTTTCATATTCTCAAAATTTGACATGAAATCAGGTTTTTGGCAAATTCAAATCCATCCTAAAGATCGGTATAAAACTACTTTTACTGTTCCATTCAGACAGTATGAATGGACTGTTATGCCATTTGGTTTAAAAAATGCACCTTCTGAATTTCAAAGAGTCATGAATGACATTTATAACCCTTATTCAGAATTTTGCATTGTTTACATTGATGATGTTTTGATCTTTTCTAATACAATTGATCAACATTTCAAACATTTAAAGACTTTTTATTTTGCCACTAAAAAAGCTGGACTAGCTGTTTCTAGTTCGAAGATTTCTTTGTTTCAAACTAAAATCAGATTCCTTGGACATTATATTTCTAAAGGAAGAATTACTCCTATTGAGAGGTCTCTTGCTTTTACAGACAAGTTTCTTGATAAGAGTCTTGATAAAACACAACGACAAAAATTTCTTGGTAGTTGAAATTATGTTCTTGATTTTTGTCCCAACATTAATAGGATTTCAAAACCCCTTCATGATAGATTAAAGAAAAATCTCGTTGCATGGATCGATGAGCATACCAAAGTCGTTAAATTAATAAAACAAACAGTTAAAGAAATTCCTTGCTTGTTCCTTGCTAATCCTGCATTACCTAAAATAGTTGAAACTGATGCATCCGACTTAGGATATGGTGGCATTTTAATGCAAGTTAATAATAATAAAGAATAAATAGTACAATATGTTTTTGCACATTTGAATGATTGCCAACGAAACTATTCTACTATTAAAACAGAAATTCTTTCCATTGTGTTATGCATATCAAAATTCCAAAGTGATTTATTAAATCAGAAATTTTTACTTAGAATCGACTGTAAAGTTGCAAAACATGTTTTAGAAAAGATGTTCAAAACATTGCATCCAAACAAATTTTTGCACGATGGCAAGCTATTTTAAGTGTTTTTGATTTTGATATTGAGTTTATTAAAGGTGATACAAATTCTATTCCTGATTTTCTAACCAGAGAATTTTTGCAAAACAGATAATGCCGCCCAAGAAGAAAGATAAGGGTAAAGCCATTATTAAAGACATTGCACCTCTTGCAACCCTTCCCCCTCAAATGATCTCTAAAAAACCCCATAATACTCCCTCTAAAGACAAGTTACTATCTTCTACCATGCCAATTAAATCTTGGATTGATATGGTCGAAGAGCATGAAGCTCAATCTAAAGTCTTAGCATCTGATGAACAGGTAAAAGAATGGATGCAATCCATTTCTAAATCCCCTGAACTTATGGTTGCTTTACAAAGTATTTCAAAATCTAAAGCTCTTTCTCAAGAAAATGTTACTTCTAAAGAAATAACAAAATCTACTTCTTCTAAAGAATTAGTTTCTGGTGGGAGTTCTTCCTCTCAAATTATTGTTTCCCAGGAAAAGCTTTCACAAAAATCGGAGTGGTATAATAAAGTCCATCATCAAAATATTTTATCTATGGAAGATGAGTTTTATCATACTGATCCTTTTCAAGTTGTTTTAAAGATTTTCCCCAAAGGTTGGTTTTTTAAACCATGGGATTTACAAAAACCCCAACCTTACTATTAAGCTATTCTTGAGTATCTCGAGTCCATCAAATTCAAACATTTCTTTCTCGAGTGAAGCTCATTCCGAGCTGACCTATTCTACTGACCACAATTCTTAAAGTCCTAACTCCTAAACAATGGGGTCTTCCACTCCATAAAACTCGAGCTTTTCCCGCCAATTTTAAATTGAGCCCAAACCATTGCTTGTCCTTTTTTTACTGGGAATTACCAATAAGCTTGGTTTAATACATTTTTTATCCAAAACCCTAAAAAGACACACTCTTGGTTGTTTTTCTTTAATTCAAAGATAACCGTGCAAAGTCTTCCAAACTGGTTCCAACAATGGTGGAACTATTTTGGTTCTAGCCCAGATATCTTGACACCCAATGCTAAAAATTGCCTATACATTTTTAAAGCTCATTATATCCCTTCTGAGACTGAGAAGAGGTTTCCTCCTTTTCTCTGCTTCTGTACAAATTTCTTTCTTCCGTGGGTCTGGATGTGGAATTTCCAATACCACACTCAGGACTCCCAGTTGATTTTATAAAGATATTTTAAAATTAAGTGGTGGTCAAAATTTGATGAGCAGTCAAAACTCTCTGAGTCCACTGTTCGTGCAAGGCTCTCTTCAAGCGGCCATTTGACTCCAAGCACTGAAGAATCTAAAGCCCAAAGCACTTTCTTGGCCCAAAGGTCAAAAGCACAGTCCCTATTAGCCTCTGCAAAGACTGAAGATGAGTATTTCAAAATTATGCAGCAGTTGTTCACCTCAAGATCAGAAACTTCTGCTGCAAGCTCTTCTTCTTCGAGTTCTTCAAATAATGAAGAGTCATTCATCTCTCTTGGAGATGAAAATGAAGATATGTGTTTTGGCATCTTGTCTCAGTTAAAGCATTAAAGCTTTGTAATTTACTTTATGTAAAAAAAAAAAAAAAAGAGTAAAGAATTTTCCAATTAAATGTATTTCGTATGTATTTCTATTGTATCGTTCTGAAGATACTATTTGTATTTGTATTTGTATTTGTACTTGTATTTATACGAATGTATTTCATTAGTATTTGTATTTGTAAAACTTTTATATAAAGCTACAGCCCCGTATAAAGCTACAGTGATTGTGATGCTATAGTTAAACTGCTACAGACGCGCTATAGTATACAGTGTCGCTACAGTTTAATTGCTACAGGACGCGCCACAATGAACAGTAAATAGTTTAAAAATTTATGTATAAATTATGGAGGAAGACTATTGACTCCTCAGAATTTTTTTAGATCTCTCTCTCTCTAACTCTCTCTCTCTCTCTCTCTCTCTCTCTCTCTCTATCTCTGGAAAACGATGAACAGAAGACTTTGAGGAAATATTTCCTGTCTTCTGAGTTTTCCCCTCTCCTCTTGCAATCTTTCTTTAAAGCATTTAGCTTTCATTTTAATTAAATGTAAGCATTTATCTTGTAATTTATTTTAAAGCAATTAAAGTCTGTAATTAATTTAATTTATGCATTTTAATTTCTGCACTTTTAATTTCTGCTCTTTAAATTTCTGCACTTTATTTTATACATTTTAATTTCTGACTTTATTTATTTAATTTACCACAATTTATTTAAAGTTTTCTTTATTTATGCATGATTTGTAGACTAATCTTCTATATCAGATCTACCATACAAACTGTACGTTCCTCTGAGACATAGAGACCGGATCTCTCCCCTTAGTTGTATTTCTCTTCTCCCTCCTCACTCAGAGCACCATTTACGGGATCCGGATGCAGTGCTTGTGTATGCTAGAAAGCCAAACATAATGTATGTTTAATTTACATCAAACCATGTGTTGCTTAGGTTTGATTTAAAGAATAAAATTGGTTTAAAATTGAAAGATCTATAAAGAATCAAATTTAAAAATTTTAATTTGGTATTACATAATTTATTGTTTAATTAAAATCTGATTTTGTATATTTCATGGAACT